>JAULKM010000010.1:7515645-7533855 GCA_032355605.1 Rubia tinctorum
AACCGAATTGGAACCGAAAACCGAAAAACCGAATTTGAATAAACCGAATTTAGTTTTTCCAAATATGGTTTGGTTTTCGGTTTTAGGTTTGAAAAATGTCAACCCGATTAAACCGAACCGAATAAACCGAAACATTTGAAAACCGAACCGATGCCCACCCCTAGATATACCCTTATAAGTTTTAGAAATGTGTTAACCATATTAGTTTTCATAAAGTGCTGGTATAACCCTACCTATTCCGGTAGCGTAGCCGTGGCGGTCCGATGGCGGGGGGTAAGGATACAAAAGTCCATCCAAATTTAACTTTTGGTCCGAGAACATTTTTGTCATTTTAGAGGGGGTCAACGGCCGGAAAAACATGGTCAACGCCGGAATGTCCACCAGAGGGTTATATTGACACTTTTATCAACTGGGTATGGTTTTTTTTTTAAATTTTCAATTATTTGAGTGTTATATGGGCACTTTCGCAAATATATGAGATTATATTACTATATTTCCCTCAAATGAATTTCCGAGGCAGATACGAAGTCGTAAATGGCTTCGGAACACAGCGGATGCCCCGTTGCATGGTGGTACCAGAGACAGCGGTTCAGAACTACTGTGCAACGCCCATTTTCACCGCCGACAATGTTCCTATTTTGCACTAGAGTTACATTTGAATTGATATATTTTTAATGTATTTTTGTTGATGATAAGATATTAACAGATTATATTTTGTAATTAACTGATGGGTATTGTAATAAGAATATAATCTTGTACATATATATATATATATATATGAAAGTATTCTAATCATTAATGCAAATGGAAATGTGATTAATGCTAGACTGTATGTTTATATAGAGAACTAAATCAGAGAAAGATGTAAGTGAATGTCCTATTTATGTACTCCCTCTGGTTCTTTAAGAGTGACAAATTTGCTTTTGACACAAGCATTTAGGGGAAGCAGATTCTGATGGTTGAAGTGATAATATTGGTTGATGGTGATGATGACTTGCTTATTTTATGGGAAAAAGCTGCTGACATAGCCCCAAATTAGAAGTTAACCATTCCCTCCTAAAAAAATATGCACGTGGGGTCAATCAACCCCCATTTTGGGGGTAAACTTTCTGGGTTTGCACCAATATACAACTAACTGTATTCATATATAGGACAAAAATGCTGGATCACATTATGTTTAAAAATAAAAAATATTTAGGACCACAAATAAACACACAACATCTGCCCTATAAATACATTCATCTAGGTCTAAGTTGAACCTAAAAAACAATCCAGGCAGCCTTGTTCAACATAGAAATAAGGCTGTAGTAGAAACAAAAAAAATGAAGCTATTGGTGAAGAGGGTACCCTCAACTCCTCTCACAGAGGTTTGCGTTCAATGCACCGACTAAGCGATATTGAGAGGCGACATCTCAACACCTTCTGCTGCAGCATTATGGTGATGGAAGGACCTCCTACAACATGCATCGCGAAGCAGCCACGCGATGGAATGTGTCGATGCGAACGATCTCAAGGTTAGATGCCCTGCAAAGAAAACAACAAAGGTTAGGCCTCCAAATCAATTTGAACACCAAAGTGAAAGGAAAAAAGGTCGTCTGGTTATCAACATCGATACAAATAGGGTACTTTCAGTACCACTTCAACTAAGGACTACACAAAGGACATTTGCTGCAGCAATGGAAGTAAGCAGGAGCACTTTAAGAAGATGGATACAAGAGAAGCAATTAAGGAGCCATTCCAATGATATTAAGCCTCAAATATCCGATGCAAATAAATTGAAAAATGCTGCAATATTGCCTTCATCATCTACAACATGATATAGTGACTACCAAAACAACATTCAGAGACATGCATCACGTGGTCCACATTGATGAGAAATGGTTTTTCTTAACTCGAGTTGCTGGCAAGTACTACTTACTACCCGAGGAATTGGAACCACACCGTACAGTACAAAATAAAAGGTACATCACCAAAGTTATGTTCTTATGTGCTGTTTGTAGACATATTTTTAATGAAGACAATGGTGAAATATTCGATGGCAAAATCGGGATATGGCCTACTGTCACCAAAGAGGCAGCAAAGAAAAAAAAAAGAAAAAACCTACCAATTGGGACAATGATTACAACACCAGAAAAATCAGTAAACATGGACGTCACAAGGAAAAAAAACATGCTAGATAAGTTACTACCATCAATCAAGCAAAAATGGCCTTTACTATCATGCACAAATATTTTCGTCCAACAAGACACCACAAGGCCTCACATCACAGATGACGATTTGGAATTGAGAGCTGCAGCAAATTTGGATGATTTCAACATCTGACTTGGATTCTAACCCCCCCAATCTCCAAATTTGAATGTCTTAGACCTAGGATTTTTCAGATCTATACAATCCCTACAACATAAGACAACAACATTTAATATTAATGAACTCATACAAGCAACATAAACTGCGTTCTCACAGTTAGAAGCCAAGACCCTGGACAAGATATTTCTTACTTTACAAGGATGCATGGTTGAGATTATGAAAGTAAGGGGTTCAAACAGATACAAAGTTCCACACATGAAGAAGGACACATTGGTAGACTTGGGTTGTTACCTACAAATTTAGAGGTTGATGGGAACTTGGTGAGGGCATGTTTACAGTATTTACAAAGCATCAACAGAGCAGCAGGATTTCCGACATTAATATAATAGTTAACTAAAATATATAATCAATAAGATGAAGCTTTATTCACTTATTCATGCATGGGTTAAATAATTTTCTTCTTTACGTGGTGTTGTATTTTGTGGCTGAAACTTTTAGCATTTGAAAATATGACATTTATTTTGTAAGAAAGCATGTTTTATGCAACACTTATGTAATAAAATGCATTTCTTACTTCAATCTATTAAAACCAGGTGTTCTTATGTACTACAACAACTCAAGTGGAAAGTGGTATGTAATCCAATTATCGGCAATATCAGAATTTGGTAACCACAATGGCAGTAACATTCATCATGTTATAGACAATGATAGTGTTTGTGAGCACAACATATCTGGGAGTGCAAAATAACCTGTTATAGTAAGTGAGCCAAAACTACTGAACTAGTGAAGGCAACTAAGTTGCGCTTCAAACACACACCGACACTGTCACATATAACATAATACATGCAACCACAAGGGAAACCACATCATCATTTAACGTTGTTTTGGTAGTCAACTATTACTGCATGTACGCACCAGGAATATGAAGAAAAAGAGCACGCATGAATCACGTGAATGCAACTCACGCATCAAAGCACTCTATAATTTTTATATATGGCACAAAGATGCCAACGTAAATATATAATCATGCATCATCATCGACATGGACATATGAAACTATGAAAACACTCAATATCCCACCCTAACTTTAGCAAGTGGGATACGACAACAAATAAACATAAACACTACATACTGATCAACATGACTCGTTCACAACAAAATTGTGCACCCCAACACCGACAAGTGCACAATCAGACAATGGGTAAGAGAACTTAGTTGTACACATAGTGATGCTCATAACCATGTTAACCGAGCTGGCTATAGTCAGTCAGAATGATATTGTTTCAGCCATTTTCTTCATTTTTTTTCTATGAAATCATCCCATAATGCAACCTGAAATAAATGTAATTTCAAAGTCAATAGGCAAGTGTGTGTAAAATTTTGCAGCATATAAACAGTAGTGAAACAGATCACTTTCACTATTATAATGCTTCAACACTAATCAATCCCCAAAATTTAAATATATAATCAATCTACTAAACTACCACACATAAAGAGTTCTTAGGAGAAGCCACTTACATACAAAAACTCAGAAGTATCACGATAGCATTAGCACCACGATAGCATTAGCATCAAGAAACAATAAAAAAACAACACGATACCAAAGCATATATCCAACTTAAATTAACATAACATAATATTGTTCATATAAATTACAGATCCAACTAGAAATAAAGATAAAAATAATACTATGCTACAAATTCTACTAATTTTCGGGGAACATACGAGCCCAAATGTCGACTCGGTCTTGGTTTGGAACGCTGTCATAAAAAAATCTAAGTAATGTTTCATGATAAAAAGGGTCAATCTTCGGCATGTCAATTTCTGGGTGGGATACCTTTTCAGAGCCACCATCGTACTTCATCAGAGTTGGTTACGCAGGGGCAGCTTCAATCGACGTCAAGCCCGTCTCCTTAACAGTTGGCACCACCGACTCAGCTTTCATTGTGGTTTCCTTCGACCCAAACATTTTGGGCATCCACGACGGTGACGCTTGAAGGGAACACCACCAATCATGTATGGAGTGTATTCTTCGGTGATGCAAGGGACAAAATCAACACTGAACATGGTTTCAAATGCATCAACACATATTTGGCCATTGTTTAAAGTCTCCGGAGTTTCAGGGACAATCGTATCAAACTCGTTCGTTTCCGGCGATTTGAGAACGAAGGGTTCGTTTCCGGCAGCTCAAACAAATCAAACAGGGAGGGGTTTCAGAGGAGGGACTGAGATTGTCCATCAGATCCAAGGAGGTTGAAGAATGGAGGTGGGAGAGAGGGTTTCTGTCAGGGGCTTGCTAAATAAACGGGAGACAGTTACGAAATAAGGGTTGGAGAAATGAGGAGGTGGTTTATGATTATAAAGCTAGGTTTCGAGGTAGTTGGGGAATAAAAGCTTATGACTTTGATGTTTTTGGGCTGAACCCAACAGAAAAAGTGAGGGAATGATTAAGCAAAATTCATGCTTCACTCTTTGGGCTGTGAGCCAAGTGATTCACTTATGTCTTTCGGCTCATTAAATAAGTTTGATTGTATAGGTTATATATACACAATAAACCCACAACCGCACAGTTATGTAAGCAAAGTGATACAAAACTATGGGACCGATGTGCATAGCATGGCTCACGCAATGTTTATATGTGAAGAGCGAGACATTAATTGCTATGTATGGTTCACTGGTCTCAAAGCTTTGTTATAAACAAAGCTATAGTGCTTCGTGGTTAGGTCTTGCATAATTGTTAGTTTGAATATTGGAATTTGAATCTACATTTTACTAGATATATAGATGTTCTCATTAATAAATAACGCTAAACTGTGCGTGATATCCTAGTTGTCTTTCAATTTCGTGATAATATCGCGTGGTGGTTTCTCATGATCCGTACAATTAAGGATTAACACGTTATAAATTATGGTTGATTTCGTAATAATAATCTAGAGTGTGTTACCTAGGTTAATGCTTGATGGCTCCTATTTTCAAGTGACACATGCAGCCATTGTTTTGGTTTCTCTAAAAAGGTTACTCTGATTTCGATAAAGTGGCTTTACACTTCAGCTTCCCACATCTCTTATAAAAGCTCGATCTACTGTATTCCTCTTTTACATTCTAATTTTTTTCTTCCCATTTGTAGGTTACTAGAAGCTTAAAAATTTGTCTCTTTGAAGCATTAATCTTTAGGATTAAGAGTATAGCATGTAACTTCCTCTAAGTTAGTTCTCATTTCTGCCTTATCCACTGAACTACATTACTGAACGACATTGATATTTTTTATCATCAGATGCTGCACTCTTTGAGGTCGGTAATAGTAATGATATGACTCACAGTGATATCCCCATTGGGCCTAGTAATCAATTTAGTGATGATAGCCTTGTAACTCATAGCGATGAAGGGCGTGTTTGCCGCAACACTATTACTATGGATTTTGACTATGAGGATTAGGGTTTCCACGATACCAGCCTTGATATTAGCGATCATATCAAAGTGTCTTGAATGAGTGTGATTTGATAGCTTTGAAGTAAGAGTTTTGGTTCTTTAGTGAGCGCGATATTATGTTGCCTTTGCCTGATGAAGATGCTCGTTCCGCTACTTATAGTTATATGTCAGTGTACAAGAGCAAATTGATGCATGAGTTAACTTTACCCGCTCCTCAGTACATTATTGAAATTTTGGTTACTTATGGGCTCGCATTGTCACCACTTCATCCCAAGAATGTGACTATCTTGGTGGTCTTTAAAAGTGTTTGTGGCCAAGTTAGTGTTTGTTTAGTGTAGATATAATCCGAAGCTTCTACAAGTTTCGTAAGCTAAGGAATAGTGCGGATTGATCAACCTTTTACCATATCATTGTCAAGGTTCACTTAGTTGCTCGCTTTCCTAGCAATTGTGGTGTGTGTAAGAACCAATTTATGTTCATTAAGCATTCTCATCCCGGCTATGCAAGACTTCCAAGATGGAACTATGTTTTCCCTCTGGAAAAGCAACATGGTCGAGGGGGTAAACTAACAGCCACCAATGAGGTTGTCATTTTTCTCGCTGCCTACTCTATGAAAGTAGGGAGGCAATGAGGACAACAAGGTGGTTGCTTAAAACCCAACGAGTACCTTATTATCACGTTGTTATGCTTGCTTGTTATCTAAATTTATGTGTTCGTGTTATTAGAATATGCCACCTTGTGTTTAGTGCCAATTTACTAATGCTTGGATTTAAATTGTAGATATAGGGATCACCAGTACTATTTTTATCGCTCTAGTCAATGAATATTATGGAAATAATGGTATGGAGGTCAAAAACTCCTCTTAAGGGTGAGAATATGATGGCACTACAAATATTATACATTTGGAGGTGTCTAGGGACCATGACGGGAATAAGAAGACAACTAATGATGAGGATTTTAACCCACCAATAATGTGGGAGAAACAACTTTAGTTTGCATGTCGGGCACGTGCAATCCCAAAAGTAAGAAGCGAAAGAAGGATGAAACGCGGAGAGATGACGTGAGGTTGTTGAATTTCAACAAGAGCCAATTTAGTTTTGATGTTTTCCAAGAGATCAGAGTGTATCGAGTCACTCCCTTTATCTTTGCATGCCACTACTGTTACTATTGTTCTATACCATTTGTGCATTTGGTTTTTTAATAACATGTAGATGATATATGTGTCAATGAATAGGTTGGGGAGAGTCTCGCTCACCTTAGGTGTTGGTTGGAGAATTTCACTGATTGGGAAGGCCATTTGTTTAGAAAGATTGAAGAACTACACGACTCCTTGGAAAAGCTTGAATTGATGAATCATCTTGCTTCATGAGGAGATGGTGATGAACAATATTCTTCGTGGTGAGCTCCAATTCTCGAGGACTGAGGGTCCTGCTTATCAGAGTATCCCCACATGTTGATGAATTAGGTCGCCAAGACATTTGACTTCTACGAGTTTCTCGAAGGCGTCTACCGCTGCCCATGGTGTAGAGTGGTGTGAGGCCTTGCTAAATGTTCGTAATAAGAATCCCACCTTCAAGGTAATAAAATTTCCCAATGACATTTGTATAAAGAAAATGCTCAAGAATGCTAAGCATGAGGTTGATAGCTTGTTTGTGCGTAAGGTTTAGGACGAAGAGCATCTTACCCGATGATCTAGTACTTGGGAAAGTTGAAGGCCCTACCCTCAATGAAGGAGCTTCGTGCCAGCAAGGAAGATTATAATGTTTCTATCTATGTTGAAGAGGAAGTGGGGGGAAAGCTAGTGAATGGTACTTTAGTTGAGGCAACGAGTTCTGGCAATGAGAGTACCTTTGGGACCACTAGCCAGCATGTTCGCCCAAAGGCAGGGGCCAAAAAGCCATCCACGTGGAGTGTCGGCAGAGTGAAGGTCTCAGGAAGTCAGGTTGCTTGAACTAACTAAGGGTAGTTACAACTGTATATTTTCTTCTTGTTCTTTTTTGAACAACCTATGGCAGCTATAGACAGTTATTCGTGGGTTATTTGTAATTATGTCATTATTGTTTGTTAATTTCTATGTTATGACTATATTTCTTATGTTTATGATTTTGTAATGATATACGCGTTGTGAACCTTGAGCAGAATACTCTTCTTTTTTCAACTTTAGCCACTAGTAGGTTGGGTGTCCACTCAAGGTTTTCCCTATGTTTGTGAGTATCCGTTCCTTGTTAGTCCATGCTTAATGTTTGGCCCAGTAGACGATATGTACTTCCATCGTGCTTCCATTTACAAACTCATGCAAAATTTTTTATAGGCTTTTGTAGATCTCTTGGAATTAGTGGAGCTGTTGATACATTACATAGCACTGAACCTCATTGGCGCCTTATTGAGTGTTCAGCGCATGTGACAATTTTGATGTGCCTAACTAAAACTAGGGATTCAGAAGTTTAGATGACCATTATTAGTTTAGATCAACCAAGCAAAACATAATAAAAAATACGCCAGATGCATTGGTTAACACATGCATAAAGGTGCAGATCAGGTCTTGAGCCTCACTTCTAGGTCTTGTGTGATGGTAGGGCGGCGACGCCGGGGAGGGGTAATTTGTTAAATAAGGGTAATTTGGTAAAAACATAAACTAAATCTGGGTAATTTGGTCATTTTATATCAAGTCAATGCCGGAATATGTAGGTCAACGCCGTTTTCCGGCATCAAGGTTATGGGTTTTTTAATCGATGCCAGTTAAGGGTTATATTTGCATTTTTGAAAAACTGGGGGTTATATTTGCACTTATCAAAGAATTGGAGGTTATATAAGCACTTTGCTCTAATATTAATAATAAAATACAAAGGTTTAAATTAGTGAATGTATAAGTTTGGCATTTCATTTAGAGTATTGAATATTATTTTTACATTGCATAAATATTATTTGAAAATGTGGAAGGCCTAAATTATTACTATTTTAGGAAATGTGCCTTAAGTGGGAATGTGGCAATGTCTGTGAGAGGAATATGTGACGTTGGTCGTAAAAAAAACTAATGTTGGTAAGTTAGAAAGGCGTGCAACGTCGGTCATCCATGTCTATGAGAGGGACATTAGGACATGTGACGTCGGTCGTAAAAACAACCGACATTGGTAAGGAGAGAGATGTGTGACTCCGTTCATCCACGTTTGTGAAAGGGAGATGCGATGTCGGTCGTTAGAGAGAGGTATACGACGTAGGCCATTCATGCCTGTGAGAGGGACATGCGACGTTAGTCATAAAAACAACCGTTGTAGGTAAGTGATAGCGGTGTGCGACGTTGGTCATCCATGTCCGTGAGAGGGCCATGCAACATCGGTTGTTAAAACAACTGATGTTGGTAAGTGAGACAGGCGTTCAACGTAGGTTATTTCAGAATTTTTAACTCGATTTTTTCATAACCGAGGTAAAAAATACTTACCTTGATTTCTTTAATCGAAATAAATAATATTTTTTACTTTATTTTTTAAAAATAACTAAGGTAAAGAACTTTTTACCCGATTATTTTCCAAATTCAAATAATTAAGGTAAAAGGGACGAAATAATAGGTGTATTTTCTTATAGTGATGCCTAATATTCACTCTATCTAGATCATCATAGAAAATATTTTTCAACATTTAGTTTTATTATTACTATTTTTTATTTTACTTAATTTTTCATTATTCAGTTCAATTTAATTTAATTTAATTCTAATCCACAAAGTTTTGTTTTAGGAAGCCTAAACTTTAGGCAGAGTTCATTGTTCAATTATAAGAAATTTTATTTGGGATGGGGTTTTTTTAAAAAATATGCTAATAAATCTAGGTACCTATTATGCAATTATGAAATATTATAAATATTCCAAAAGATTCAGAATTTTAATTTTAATTTTTTTCCTGCAACTGACCGAAAACCGTCTCCTCCCACCGAAATCCGCCTCCGGCGACGATTACCGCCAGTATTTGTCAGAAATTCACCGGAAATTCACCGACCTTCACTTTCGCCGGATATCCGTTGCTATATCCACCGGTTTCTGTTGAAATTCCGCCAGCGATATCTCCGGCACTGCTCGATCTCAGACATTCCAGTGACCGAAGATGATGGCGGCGACGACGACGACTGCGCTGTGGTTGATGAGCGCTAGCCAGGAGAGATGGCAGAGGACGTAATCGTGACAGAGTTATCTTCGCCGCTGCTAGAGGCCCCATTTTTGGATAATTACGACAAGGTTTCCGACGATTGAGATGAGCGGAGAGGAGCAACATAGCACAGAGGTTCCGTCGGTGCTGCTAGAGGCCGCATTTTCAGACTATTGCGAAGAGGTTTCCGAGGATTGCGACGAGGAGCAGTAGTTCAGAGATTCCGTTGGCGTGTGAGATCCACGAGCTCGACTGTTGAAGATGACGCGCGTGCTGTCACGCCCCTGGCATACTTCAACGCATGTAATCACGCGTCTGTCGGTAATTTTTTTAAAATTTAATTCATATTTAAATTGATATTTTATAGTTTCTTTTTGATGTTTTTGTAATGTTTTTGTTGATGTTTTGTTATTTGTAGACTTGTAGTTGATGTTTCAGGATTTTTTGTTTGACATTTTGAATTTGATAATTAATTTTACAATTTAACTTTTTTGTTGATATTTTATGATTTTCAGTTGATGTTTTATTTTTTCTAGTTGATGTTCATGATTTTCAATGACATTTTGAAATTTCTATAAAATTTGAGAATTTAATTTTTTTGTCGATGTTTTATGATTTTTAGTTGATATTTAGTTACTTTTTGTTGACGTTTATGATTTTCACTTGACGTTTTAAATTGATTTTAATTTGACAATTTAATATTTGCTGATGTTTTCTATTTTTTTAGTTGATGTTTATGATTATTCGGGTGAGGTTTAGGTGATATGAGTTGATGTTTGTAGTTTTTTTGGATGATATAGGTTGATGTTGTAGTGTTTATTTTCTCAGCTGATGTTTTTCATTTCTTGGTGAGGTTTAGGTGATAGGAGTTCATCTTTGTAGTGTTTTTTTTTCTCATGTTGATCTTTTTCATTTTCTTGCTGAAGTTTTAGTAATAGGAGTCGATGTTTGTAGTTTTAGGGTGATGTAGGTTGATATTTGTAGTTTTTAAAAAAAAATTATTGATATTTTATGATTTTTAGAGTGAATAGTTTATACTTCTCGTGTGTTGATGTTTTTCCTTTTCTAGATGAGTTACGTGATAAGGGTTGATGTTTGTACCTTTTTAGGTGATATGACTGATTTTTTTGTAGTGGGTTTCCTTATGTTGACGTTTTTCATTTTTTGGGCGAAGTTTTGATGATAATAATTGATGTTTTCATCTTTTGGTGGCACAGGTTGATGTTGTAGTTTTTTTTGAAAAAATTAATAATTTAAGCTTTGTTGATGTTTTATGATTTTCAGTTGATTTTTTGTTAGATGTAGCCGATTTTTTTCTTCAATTTTGGTTGATTTTTATTTTTTTCTTGTTGTTTTATTTGATTTTTAATATATTTTTTGCTACAATTTTTTAGTTGATTTTTATGATTTTTTGTTGATGTTTTGCTATTTTTTGCTGATATTTATACTTTTCAGTTTACTGATCATATTGATTTTTACATTTTTTAAACATTAATAATTTTAAAATTTTTTTAGATTGCTGATGACTGAAAAATGATGGGAAAAAATGACAAAAAAGTCTCTTGAAAAATATTAGCTATAAGTCCCAGTAAAATAATTATAAATAGGTCATTGTAAAATTATTAAATATTATAGTTAAAATTGCATAAATGCAGTTTGGACCAACTCATTCTAATCAGGGGAAATAACATGACTGCAAGATGGCTGTGACAGATTGGAGATGGAAGCATTAAATTACGTTGTTATTGAACAGCGTATATTTTCTGTACAAATATGATAGAGAAGGCAAGGTGGCCTTAGGTTTAGCCTAGCAGAAAACTATTCAATTAGGCCATACATCTTTATCAAGCCATAAATAATGATGGAAGAAGGGATGCAGATGCAGAGCCATTTACAAACGCATGATGCAGCATCACTTGTTTCAAAATTCTGACCACGCGGCCTCTGTTGCTCTTCTCTTTCTTCTTTCCTGACCTCCTTAGATCTGCCATGAGATTAAAGATGCAATATTGAACCATTGAGTTTCTATGATTTAGGATTGTATAAACTGACTGCATTTCAAACTCTTTTTCATAGCTAAGCGAAGTGAAAATTGGGAGAAAATCTGCTTGCCTTGGTTTTGGCAGGACTACTCCTGGCGTAACTGTTGGTTCTGGTTTCTCGGGCAATGGTGGCTGAACTGGTGCAGTTTCTGGCGTCGGAACTTTTCCGCGTTGTTCGCTTTGGATGGCCATCTCCGTAGCCTAGCATAACGCGTTAAAATGAGTCAGAAAGAATCCTACACATTTCCTCCCGGGCAAGAAATGATTCATGAAGTAAACTCGCCTTCTTCTTGAACTGGAGGTTGTAAATTAGATCAATGTATCCAAGTTTCGCATTTTTCTGATCCTTGTTAAGCTGCTTCCAGAAGCCGTAGGTTGATCCAATACCGAGGAGCCTTTTTGCATAGATCTTCCATGTGTAGCTGTAAGATCACACGGAGAAACTCAAACCATTAGAGAAGAAGGTTTCTGTAATGTTATGCAATGGACAATCATATCGTATTATACCATTCGTATATGCGCTTGAGGCCACCTTCAGACATTCTCTGCCAGTATCCAGAATCTTTCTTGCATCTTTCGAAGAAATTAGCTATCTTGTTGCTCGACTCATCTCCCTTGTAAGGATCGATGTGGAAGCCCGAGACTCCATCCACGATTATTTCTGCTGGCCCTCCTTGATTGGTTGCGAAAGTCGGTAGCCCACAGTTCATGGCTTCAATAACTGTCAGACCAAAGGCTTCATATAATGCAGGCTGCACGAAAGCGCCTTTTGTGTCAGCAATGCATCGATAGAGTTCGCCATTCCTGTTCCTATCAGTTTGTGCAGCTATCCATCTTATTTGACCCTTTAGCTGGTACTTCTCTACTAAGGTATGCATCTTCTTGATTTCCTCGATTTCCTCCCGGTCCTTGGATTTCGAAGGATCCAAGCATCCCCCAACAATGACAAGGTTCACTAAGCTCCTCAGCCTCTTGTTTCTGGCATACCATTCTGCCAGTCCGGTAATATTCTTTACTTTGTCAAGTCTTGACATGGAAAAGATTATTGGTTTCCTCCGATCTGCGAGAAATCCACTGATGAAGATATAGCTCAGATTTAGGCAAATGCATCAGACATTTTGATTGTGCTGTGTATAGATAGACTTACATATGCTCATCATTGTTATCTTTATTGTACAGAAGTTCCTCAATCGCAGGATGAAATGATGCGAATCGCTTCCTTTTCTCGGTGAAAGGGAAGTAGACAGACTGATCAGCTCCAGGGGAAACAATGTTAAATTTGGGATCAAACACGTTGATGCCTGAAACTACTCTGTAGAGCCCAGGCATTGTAAATGCCATATGGCTCTCATATTGCCCAGGTGTACTTTTACTGGCATTGGAAAACAGAAACTGTCAGTTATGTCATTGATAATCATTTCCTCCTTGCCTAATTGATCTTCAAATTGCAAGAAAGGAAAACCAACCTTCCAGCAATTTCTTGAAATGTGCTGGTGAGTACAAAATCAGCAGCATTCATTGCCATCAGATCAGCAGTAAATTGGCAAGAAAAATGGTGCTTTTTATCAAACTCCCTCCATTTGATATCAGAATCTTCATACTTGGATTTCTCAAGTGCATGAGCAATGGTACCCTAATAAAACTGGCAATGTCACCTTTCTGTGTTTTATATGTTTGTAAAAGATCACAATCAGAAGAGCAGTAGGACAAACCAAGGTTACGCCGAGTTTTCTGGCTACCAGAGATGCCACTAAGTTCCCATCTGTGTAGTTTCCAATTATGAGGTCTGGCTTGCCCTCCATGAGTTCTAGTACCTTAGCAGCAGCATCCTAGATACGAAAAACAGAATGTGAGGAAAATGTAAAAGCATACACTGTGAGTTATGAAGATAAGTGAGGCACTTGCCTGAGAAAATGTCTCCAAGTATGGATAAATGTCAAACCGCGAAATCCACTGCTGGATAACCCCTTTCTCAGTTCTGAAAGGGACACGAACTATATGGCAGTGATTGGTTTCAATGATAGGCTCAATCTCCAGGCTGCATTTTGTACCACGCGCTTCCGGAATTTGACGAGTAACCTGAATTTCTCATGTCAGGACATGAAAGTTCAAAGAACTTGCTTCTACAACCATCACCAGAGATTGGACTAAATTACCACTAGGATCTGAGGCTTGAAGTTCAATCCTTGCTGCTTAATTCTTTGGAGCAATTCTTCCTCTAAAGCTTTGACTTGATCCAGAATGTAGACAACCTGGCCACCTGTGTCTGGCAAACCTAGCACATCTGATTGGCCGAAGTAGCCGTGAACTGAGAAGACAACAACCTTAAACACAACTGGAAGCCTGCTGAAAAATGATTCTGTGTTGATGGAGTCTGGAGCCTGAAGGATCTCAGATAGCATCCTCATTGTTTCTCTAATCCTGCCTGAATTCTCACCCCAGCCTTTCTCGAATCCCCATTCTTTGAGCCTGGAATGCAAATGGCATTAAAAAGGACTCTAGAAGCTAGCATTTTGCACAATTAGACAGGCATAGTTTTGCAGTAAAATACGTTACTTGAGCTCAAAGTTCTGATATGGTGTGTCGTTTTGCATGGCCGACACAAAAACTTCGCCGAGGATCAGTGCTGTTTGAAGCTTCTCCACAGTGTTGAGGCTGTCATTGATCATGAGATTCTACAATTCCGGAGCTCAAAAATATAATATCCTTGTTAGATTCTTTCGATTTCGAGTATTATGGAATTGAGTAATGATTATGTCCCTTTTTATACCTCTCCTTTATGACTAAGAGTCTGCAAATACTGAAGCAACTGATCAGCACCTTCATTAGAGCCAGTGCTCGTGAACTTTGAAGCCATGAGCTTTGAGAGGAAGCTGTTTCCTTTGCCAATGGAAGACGAGAGTGCTAAGCTTGGATTCCCGAATTCAAATGCTCCAAAATCTACTTCCAGGGCATTTTCATCCTTGGACCTGTATTTTTGTTTGCAATGAAGCAATAATCAACACTAAAATCTCTGCTAAATGAAACATGGAATCATTTCACTCTTCATCTCATGCTAACCAGTTTTCATCGATAGTCATCTCTTTCAGTCTCAAGAACTCCGCTGCTGTAATTCTATTCACCGACAGATCCTCAGCGTTCACCTTCACGTATTCGAAGCATCCCGGATCATGCCTTACTGCAAAAGCAACATGCGGTGGAACAACTGCTGCCTCCTGCAAAATCAGGAGGAAAAACAGAATCATCAAGACTAGAAAAGCATTAATTCCAATCCTTTTTTGTTTTTGGAACTCAAAACATGAATTCTACCTGTGTGGAACTCAGGATTTGACCAAGTGAACCCTCCAAAACCTTTCTTCTTTCAAGTTCATCCTCTATTGATTTCTCTACCTCTTCCTTCAAATGCTGGTTTTTCATCAGCCTTGTTCCCATCCCAGTAAACCTGTGCATATGATGCATTACAAACTGCAGTTCTACTGATGCATTTCCTTTGAACTCATTAGAAAAGTAAGCACAAAATAATTATAAAAACACTTGACTGTAGGTTGTCACCTGGAGAAACATCTTTTCATATGATATCTGCTCTGCCTCAGTGCATCAGGCATGCTATCTACAGCTGCTGCAGAGGAAGCCATTGATGATCGAATAATGCCAAATGCTGGATGTGTATATACACCTTTTGCTGGTAATGTTTGTTTGGATTTCAATGGTTGTGGCTTTGGCAATGGAATCGGGGAAGTATATATAGGAATAATGGGAAGAAAAGTTTGCACATGGAAATGAAACTTTTGGTGAGACATAACATAAAAGAGCATGCAAGGAAGAGAAATAACAATATTCCTTGGTCCTTAAGGAGGAGAATAACCAAGAGACAGCCAGGTAAAGAATTCATGTTGGAAGATCTGACTTCGCCAATTCCAATATCAAATTGGTTGAGGAAGCTGAGGTTTATATTCTTTTCTTCTAAAAAACTTATCTTTTGTCCAACACTAATTCCCTCCACCTTCACTGTGTTTTGGGGATCAGTCTTACTAACAGAGATGTAAATAATTTAAAATTAGGTTAAGAAAGAAATATCCTTTCTGACTGGTCTTGTATATATCTTTTTCCATATCTGTTTGTACTCTGTATACCCTTTGTACTCACTGTATATATGAATACACACCGCCACAATTATTTGTGGGTTTTACATTCTATCATGGTATCGGTCAGGTATCTCTGAAATTCCTGGCTTTTATCTCTCTTTACCCGAAATTACAAAACTAAAATTTTGTCCATTTTCCGATCGGTCGCCGCCCACCACCGCTCCTGTATTTCTACAGCTGTTTTTCTCGGTCTTTTGGCCGTAGCTCTTCAAGTTCCGATTGGCGTTCTTCTGCTCGGCCAGCCACTCTTTCGCCATCTGTCGTTCATCTCCGGTCTTCTTCGAATCAACTGCTCTTTGCCAACCCTAAACTTTGTTTCTGGCGTTCGCAAAAGCTCTTCTGGTCTCCCCGAATGGCGTCAGATCTCGTCATTTTTGGCTTGCCCGTTGCTGCCTTTCTAACGCATGACATAGACACACCATCGGTCAACCGCACGTGCATCTCCGCGTCTGTTTCTCCAAGCGCGTGAGACACACTCGCCTTGTCATCAAGGGATTTTCTCGTGTTCGCTATTTTATCGTGAGCTGAAGCAATTGCTCGCGAGTTGATATTTTTCTCGAGAGTTTTTTGTTCCAGTCAGTGCCTCATGAACATCCCAATCAGTGCCTAGTCAACGCCTCGTCAGCGCCCAGTCAGCTTCGATTTTATTTATAAAAAATAAAATAAAAAACTTATTGGTTTCTCTTGCATTATGGCTTCTTTTGATCAACCACGTGTCAATGGTGTTTTGCTCTGGTACATGTTGCTTCGTCTTGTTCTAAACTGCACAATGAATGGTACCAGTTGCAGTGTTAGTGGTGTAAGAAATTTGGTCACGTTGCCTCTATTTGTTCTCATTTAGTCTCTCGAATCTTGCCTACTGCTTCTCCACCACATGTTTCTCCGCATATTCACTGGATAGCTGATTCTGACGCGACCAACCACACGACTTCTTCTCAATCCACTCTTGAACGCATGACTCCTTTTTCTGGTAACCCTCGTGTTATTGTTGGTAGTGGTTCTGCTCTTAACATTACCCATTGGTGTCATTCTCAACTCTCTGATTCATTATCCTTGTCTGATGTTTTGGTGGTTCAGCAAATTACTAAACATTTTCTGTCTAGTAGCAAGTTGACTCGGGATATGAATGCTGTTATTTGTTTTGACGAGTCTTCTTTCACTATTTCAAACAAGTTTACTAGAGATGTTATTGGCAAATGCCATTGTGATAGTGGCTTATATGTTTTGCATTAAGGTGGTGTTACTTTATCTGCTTTTGTTGCATCGAGTGCTTCTAAAGTATCTTTTGAACTTTGCCATAGTAGATTGGGTCATATACCTCACAACATCATTTCGCCTTTGAGCAAGTCTATATGTTTGTCAGTTACTAGTTTGTTGCTTAAGCCTCATTTATGTCCCGTTTGTGAGATGGCTAAAGGCAAGCATTTTTCTTTTAGTGATAATTTAAAACACACACCACACATACTTGATTTAGTTCATTGTGATCTTTGTGGATCCTCATCTATTATTTCTCAATTTGGCTACTCCTATTATGTTATTTTTGTTGATGATTTTTCTCAGTTTATTTGGTTATATCCTCTACGACGAATGTCTGATTTTGTAGAGACCTACATGCAATTTGAAGCTTTTGTTCAGGACCAGTTTTCTACCGCCATTAAAGTATTTCAGAGTGATGGTGGAACCGAGTATGTGAATCATCGCATGTAAACTCATTTTGAGTCAAAGGGCATTCATCATCAACTTTCTTGTCCTTATACTCTTGAGCAAAATGGTCGCGCAGAGAGGAAGCATCATCATATTACATAGACAGGTTTGTCCATGCTCTATCATTATGGTCTTCATCATTCATTTTGATGTGATGTTTTTTCGACAACAGTCTATATCATTAAAGATAGTCGTCAAAATTTGGGAAGTCGTCGTCGTACCTCTCAAAGATACTATTTTAAGACCTTTTTGCGTACTAACTACAACTGAGTAGATAGTGGCAAGTTGGGGTCGTCCACAGAGACAGGGGATATTCCCCAAGTGTTTGCTCATATAATGGTAAATATTATGCTAGATATAGATATATGCATACATATGAAAACACATAAAGAGGGGGGGGGGGGGGTTGGTTTGGTTTTTTTCTAAGTTATGAATCTAAAGGCAAGT
>JAULKM010000010.1:7546441-7558457 GCA_032355605.1 Rubia tinctorum
TAGGCCGGAAACTAAAAATAACGAAAACTAGAAATAACAAAATGGAAAAGAAAGAAAGAAACCTATTTCACTGCAAAACTCAGCCGGACATTCTGCACGACCGGGTTGTGGCCGGTGGCGCGTGGCAGAGGCAGCGGCGCGTGTTCTCCACGCGCGGAGCATGGAGCTGCAGCGAACACGGACGACGCCAGTTCCAGCCTTTGACGCCTGTTCCGACCAAATCCCGGTGAGAAAGTGCTGATTTTGTCTCCCTCTAGCGTTTTCGATCTCCGTTTTCTGGCAAAGCAGTGTCGTCCCTAACAAATATAGTTATCTAACTATGTTGCAAAAATTTCCTAACAACATCTTCTCTTTCCTAGAGGAGGCTCAGATTCATCCACATAGATAGGATAGACTTATTTGGAAACCTCCCTAAAATGGTGATTTTAGTTTCATATCAGTTCATGATCTCGTAAATCACAAAAAATTCTAACCTACAAATTCTGAATAGGGTTTGGTACAATATATTGCCTAAAAAGGTCTCATTATTTATGTGGAAGCTTGAAAATGCATTGTTACCAATTGATGACATAATTATCTTCTCAAATATTAGTCTTGCATCTAAATGTCCTTGCTGCCCAAACTCTGATTCTTTGTCTTATTGGTTCAATTCATGTAACTTAGTTTTACAATTCTGGAACATCTTTTTTGTTGTGCTTGGGATTAGATCCCAAAATTTGGATTATATCTTTGACAAATTATCACATTACTGAACTCGAACTGATAACACTAGACACTACATGGCTTTAATAAGTATAATACCATCTTTCAACAATTTGAACCTTTGGAAGGCCAAAAATAGATTCATTTTTATGATATTAAACCACTATGCACCTAGATTTATCAGAACATTTAAAATGATATATTCTAGACTTTATATGCCAAACCTCTTTTTCAAAGAGTCTTGATGATCAAATATAGGTTAACTTTGGACTGGTGCACACTCTCATACCTCCACCAAAACCTACCATCAAATGCATTACTTGGATAAAACCTAAAAATGGATTTAAGGTTAATGTGAATGATGTCTAGCACAAAAATAGTAATAGGAAGTCAGATGGATCTTTTATTGCTGCATGGCTCTGAAGTCATACATGTTCATCTAGCTTTCATGCAGAATTAAGGGTTGTGTATGAGAAATTTATGTTTGCATCATCTCAAAACATGGGAATGATATCTTTGGAAACTGATAGTCTGCATGTTGTACATGAAATTGTTGAGTCTTTAAAGGCACCCTAGGAGTCATTTCAACTTGCTTCTGGCCTCTGAGATAAGCTGAAACATATAAAAATCACACATACACTTACAGAGGGAAACCTAGTGGCCGATATGGTAAGTAAATTAGCTATGAAATCCCAACCAAGGATCCTAGGTTTCCAAGACCTGGATCAGAGAACAAAGGGTCTGGTTAACCTAGATAAGATGCTGCTACAAGACATTAGATTAGTTTGAATGGATGATACTGATTTAGTAATCTTTGCTACAGGCAATGTTGTTGTGAAATCAGGGATTCTCAGTTGCAGAATTGCAGGCAACAATGCTAGGATTAGAAGCAGAGTCAGGGGATTCTTGCACAAAACTGAAGCCCGCGTGTAGAGCACTCACTCACCAATTGCTACAACAACTTGAGGACATAGGGGGAGCTTCATTTTTCTCATCTTCGCATTGGTCTTTGAGGTGCAAACTGACTCCAATTGGAATCAGTAAAACCTTACCTAGGGCTGAAAATTTTCATTTTGAAAATTCAGAGGAAACACGCTTGTATTTTTCATTTCTACTTAAGGCTCCTTTAAACATTTGGCATCTTTGCCACATTAACACGAGGAGTGGATATGTGGGAGATGTAAACACCTCCAAAACATCCCTTTGTAGAGTTTTGATTAGGAAATTTTGGTTGCCTTTTGATTTTGTACAAATTCTTCAAACTCACATTTGAAACATATCTTTGTAAAACTCTTTATCTTCTTGCTTTAATGTTTGGGAACCTAATAAATAATCTCACATTAACATGGGTTTTACTTTTTAAAAAAATAGGTGGGACTCCGCTAATCTTCTTTTAAAAAAACAAATGATGGATCATGGTAGTACTAAGGCCAATAACGTTTCCACCAACCAAAATTCTTTATTGTTACTTTTATTTTTTGGAAATTCAATCTTTTATATTTAGTTAATTTAAATTGGTTAAAAGTTTAGAATTGGAATTATATATGTTACAGCAACATGTTGGAGAAACTCATTGACAAAGTTACAAAACATGAAATTCTAAAAAATGACCTATGAGGCGGAATGAAAGATACACATAATGGTAAATGATCATTTACTGTCTAAAATTCCAACAAGTTCGACATGAACCCATTGTACTGACTTCACATCAACTCGAGACAGCATTCCAACTCGAACCGGTCACAATAGCAAGCATCAAACTTCGCCCAGTTTGGGAAACACAATTAGGTCTAACTGGATAAGTGAACCAGTGTAAATGGTTTGAAAATTTTCCAAACTAGCTGAAGTCAACGAATCTACGTACTCCCTCTTTCCTCTTTTAAGTGTCTTACTTGCCTTAAATGGTGTCCCCTTATAAATGTCTTACTTTAATTTTTTGTAAAAATTTGAACGTGAAAAAAATGAAATATTTTTTTGTCCACAAATCATTTTTTATGCTAATTCAATTTTTTTTAAAGTTTTTTTGTGGTAAGACAAGTATTGAGGGACGGTGGGTGTAAATCCTTTGATTTAAATCACTACAACCTGATGGTTAGACAATTTTAACTCAGATTTCTCCTAAGCTCATTTTGGATAATAGATAGGAAGTCAACAAGGTTTTGCCAGAAAATGGTCACCGAAATTTTTTAACTTAACGGAAAGAATCAGACATATATAAAAAAAACACATTTATCTCCGGAAAACAACCTAGAACACTAACTGTCACGGTAAAATCATTTGAAACAAATCATAAAAAAAAATTATTGCATAAACCCATCACCACTGGAGGAACTAGACCAAAATTTTAGGAGGGGTGGATTTTACATTTAAAAAATTCAGCACTATAATAAAGGTGAGATTCAAATTTCAACACACAAATAAAAATCAGCACTGTAATCAAATCAGCCCACCATTACCATAAGATTTAAGAACACAAAAAATACCCCATTCTTAAGAGTTAAGACCTTTTTTTCCTTAAGAGTTTAAAGAGACAAATCACAAAAATGATAGGCAATGAATATTCACTGTCCACATCATTCCAGCACCCGGTTTACCGTCGTCTGGCATTGCTCCATGGCTCTGCCGTCGCTGGTGCTCGCTCGCTCAGTCACAAGCTCACAGCGGCGAAGTCGAGTCGTCGTCCCATCGGCCGTCGGTGGAATGAAAACCAAATGAAAACCTAGAGTCAATTCAAATCTGAGAAGTAATATGCAATGGTAATTGGGTTTCAGTATGTATTGGGCCTTTGCTTTTAGTTTCAAAAACAGCCCACAAAATTAAATAAACAAATTAGGCCCAATTTGTGTACCCTCTATGTTTACCCTCTCAACCTCTTCATCTCGTCTTCGTCTTCGTCTTCCAATTCCAGTTCCAGCAGCAGAGCAGCACCGGCTAGCCACTGCCCACTTTGTTCACTCCCAGTTTCCGGCGATTCTTCCTGGGCGGGGCGGAGTTTAGCACTTCCAACTTTAATTTTACCGGGGCGGATGAAAAATACATGTATATATCTATCCCGTTCATTCTCCTGAGGTTAGGGGGCGGCCGCACCGGCTCGCCCCACCCCCCCCCCAATTCCGCCACCGCTCATCGCCATTTGCAAAGTCAGGATTGTTGACAGAAAATCACTGAAAAATAATCATGAAGCTACATGCTACTAACGAAGATATCTGGAGCATGATGACGAGTTTTATGGTTGCCTGAGCACAGAGTGCAAAGAATCAACAGAGTTCGCCTTGTTACAAAGGTCGCCGGACTAGTTCACTGAGCCTGCGTCTCAACCAAAATGTGGTTCTCACTCCCAACAACATACGATGAGTGGCTTCCTCCACATGCACAGTTAGACAAGCCTGTTGAAATGTACTCCCTCTGTCCCACCTCAATTTGCAGAAAGAGAAATTAGGGTTGTATTTTTCTTCAGTGAAAAGTCAGAAAAAAAGTTTGAAATGACAAAAAAATTATGGGTAATAGTGACTTGCTCAATGCTAATTACAAAAATTACACTCTTCAAATTTACAAAAATTTCCACTAATTTATTACAAATTGAATTTAAAAGGCTGCATTTTTAGCTAATGGCTTCTAAACCTCCACTTCATCTTCTTCAGCCAAAGATACACATATCTGGACAAAAAACAGAGCAAATTAGGTGAGGCGAAAATACAGAGCAAAAACAGAGCTCCTGCCAAAATAACAACAGAGGAGGCGAAAACACAAGACAGTTTCTGAAGCCGCATTCGAACACAAAACTACCCATGAACATAAAAACCTGAACTTAAAAGTTTAGAAAACATCAAACATGCTCAAATCGAAGCAATTATATTACCTAATAACACAAATTCTTCAACATTCAAACTGTTTTAAACATTAAAACAACCTTTATTCAACCAGATCTGAGAAACCCTAACCAATTTCATCATCATTTACCAAACTCAACCCAAAAAAACAAGTAATAATAGTAATGAACGCAAGAGGGATGACCATTTAACCACATATTTTCGTAAAACGCACTTAAAAACTTACAAATTTGAAGTGTAGATCAGGTATGAAACCCTTAAAGTTTGAAAATGGCCTTGGAGAAGAAGACTTGTTTCATTGCACTGAGTAGATCCAAAGTGGGGGGAAGAGAGTGTGATTCTTCTCTCCATCTCTGCTATATAAGAGAGAAGACGTGCTTCATCGCCCACCACTGCTCATGCCAAAAAGGGTTCGTGGAAGAGAGGATTTGAAAACAACAAAAAATAGAATAGAAGAATTGCGATAGAAAGATTTCTTGGTTTTAGAAAGAAGATTCGTGTGAGGGAAAAGGAGAGGGAGTGGGAGAGGAAGAGAAAAGGTTAGAGAGAATGGGA
The DNA here is from genome assembly GCA_032355605.1 of Rubia tinctorum. Taxonomy (NCBI): domain Eukaryota; kingdom Viridiplantae; phylum Streptophyta; class Magnoliopsida; order Gentianales; family Rubiaceae; genus Rubia; species Rubia tinctorum. The sequence goes on from JAULKM010000010.1 coordinate 7,551,529, forward strand.
GAGGAGCGGCTTGCCTTTTGAGAAAACCAAGAGACGCATTGGGAAGAGCCTAATCTTCTCCCTTAAACCCTAATTAGGGATGGCAAAATAGACCCGTGACCCGCGGGTCAAGCTGGTTGCATATTGTCAAATTCGGGTGGATATGGGTAAAATGGTTAATATGTTAAATGGGTAATGGGTCAAATGGGTAGTTAAAAATTATGGGTTGAGCGGGTTGGGTTTGTGGGTTGACCGCAAGTTTACCCATATATGTTGGTATATAAACTCATATGGGTCATTATATGAGTTGGAACCCGCGGTTTACCCATATGAGTTGATATATAAACTCATATGGGTCAGTACATAAACCCATATGGGTTCATATGTCGGTTGAAACCCATGAGTTTACCCATTTTCAACCCGTGAGTTATATGATTTTCAACCCGCGAGTTGAGCAGGTTTCAACCCGCGAGTTGAGCAGGTTTCAACCCAACTCATTTTGATCCATTATAAAATAGGTTGAAATGGGTCATCCCCATATTTTTTATATACCCACTTTACTCAACTCATATTTGACCCGTCCGCCAATTTTGCCACCTCTAACCCTAATTACCAGCCCAAACCCATTGCCATTTTCAACCAACATACGGGGTAAAAAAGGAATTTTGGATGAAGTCTATCAGCCCATTTTTGGCTAAAATCAGACTTTACATTGAGCTGGACACCCAAAGATTGAAAGTGTTCAGTTTAAGCAGAGGAGCTAGGAGCATCAAAAACATTACAGCAAGGCTTACGACCAGACGAGATGTGGGTATGAGCATGTTAAGAGTGGATTGGAAGAGTAGGGAAAGGTGGGCAATGGTGGGGGAGGCCGTTGTAGGTGGTGGCAACAGCCTTACCACTCGTGAAGATTTTAATAAGGATGTTATTAGGGGTAAATTTTTTGAAAAGATCGGTGCCAACTACTACCGGTGAATTAAAACATTAAAAAGACCATCCTACTGAAAAAGATCCTTACTCAATTCTTACCCAGGGTCATATAGAAAGGATCTCTAATCCAATAAGCAATTCGATTATAGCATCTCCAAATGGCATTCATCCATCTATTACACACCAAAGAAATTGCGTTGATTCAGAAAACACCAGTGCAAGTTTAACATTTTCCACACGTTACATTCAAGTTGTACAATTTCCGAGAAATGTAGAAAGACATTATTCATCAAAACAGTTCATAGTGTTTCACCCTCAACAATAGAACATGACCCTCTTCACATTCTCCTTCAGAGCAGGGAGAGGCCTCACATTTGCACTGGAACTTGGTGCACGAGTGCTCCTAGCACCAGGCCCACGTCCAGCAGCTGCACCACTTGCCACAGAATCACTATCAGAGTTGTCAGGCTCCATATAAAATCTTGCCCGAAATGCTGCCAGATGAGCATAGTATGCAGGTGGAACTGGAGAGAGACAACAAAGGGTATGAACACCAAGGCTAGAGACAATACATTTATAAATCTAAACAATAGAAAGATTGATAAGTGAGAACAAATAGCATACCAATGGACACTGAGCGAGTACACCTTGCGTATCTGTAACATAAGGAATGAGAGGTAGGTTACTGGATAATGAGCACAGAATGACAAGTTACATAGAAATAAGGAATTAAGTTTACTACATACGTATAGCACAAGTTGTTTGTTAGGGACTGAAGCCCATCCGCAGAAAAGTTGTTCTCATCCCATAGAACATGGTAGTGCGCAGGTCGGCTGGTACCCTGTAGCAAAAGTAGGAGTCAGAAAATTCCCATCATGCCTTCTATATAATAAGCAAATTGCATTATTCCTTAGTACCTGTATCCCAGCATGACTGCAAAGGTAAAAATCAAACTCTGTAGGATGGCAGATTTTTGAATCTACAACAGTACCTATATGTTGACAAAATGGATAAATGGATTATTTCAATTAGCCTTCAAAATTAAAACAAACTGGCCAAAAAGATCAAGTGGCCTCCTAACCAGGAAGAATGTTTCCACTTCTATCCACAGCATTGCGGTCACCATGGTTGTTGGCAAAGAGTCTTGTATGATGTCGTTTCTGAACCACAACAAAAGTAACAGGCGGCTGGTAGTTTGGTTCCAAAGAAGCACATGCCTGTTATGAACACATAAAATGTCATTGATTAATACATAAATAAATTCATTAGTCCAAACTATCAATCTAAAAATACAAGGACAAGAGACAACCCTTCGAATGGCATCAAGTTCATACAGCAAAACTTGATAGAACTGGCCTTCACTGACTCCATCTCTACAAAAAGAAAGTCAAGTAACACAGAAGGTTAGAAATGAATTTATCACTGATTTGACCAATAGTACCACCTGTCTGTCATACCTATAAAAGATAATCCTCTGTGGTTTCTGTCCAGTTGCTTTACGGAAAGAAATTAGCAGTTCTCTGAGGCAGACAAATATTGCTAATCAGCAAAAAATTATAATGTGCAAGAGCTATAAAGTTGCAAGTAAATGCAAAGTTTAGGTCATTTCCACAGGGAATTCATACTTGATCATGCCACCAGTCATAGTTCCTCTATTAGGATCCTGCCAAGTTTTATAAAGATCTTGAATCAGCTCTTGTCGATGGGCTTGAGCACTGACCAAACCCGCATATTTTGTAACCTCAGGCCAATCCTGAGAGGCAACAACCTGCGGTGGAATTAAAATTAGTAAAGACCAAAGGCAGAGAAGAGTGAGAAAGCTGATAAGTATTATTTGGGATGAAGGAGGCGCCATACAGCTGCAATGGATGGGCTTGAATCCTCGCCAGGATGGGGATGAGTAACATCTGCCCCAAAGATGATGGTTGGCCTGTCACTAACAAGAGGAATACGCCTAGACAGAGCATCAACAAGCACAGTGTTCCGTCCCCCAACCTTCACATTGATCTTCAATGCAACATTGGCAAGGTATTGTTTGCTCATCTTAAAAACATGCTTTGTCAAACAGCATTGAGAAACAATTCCAAGATCAGTCTCACAAATCCTTTTCAGATCACCTGCTCAAGAGAACAATTCCTCGAATGAGAAACACGGAATAGATAGCCAGCATAGATAAATAGAGAATGGCATAACAGAGTTTCACCGTATAGGGACCCATTATTGTCAGGAAGAATGACAATCAGCAAATCCAGTTCCTTCTTTTGGGCCGGCCCCAACTGAGTCATAGCATCATGAAACCTGGCTTTCAATGCCCTCTCAACTTGATCAGGACGGGCAGATATTGGGGGTAGCACAGATTGAGGATTAAAGTTCTGCACGGGAGAAAAACATGAATCTGTTATTGCATCAAACTCGATATGTCAACGAAACACATAAAGTTCATGATCACAAGTTAAACATACCATTCCAGAAGTCATGCACATCTGGGCTAGCTCTTGACAAAAACCACGAACCATACCATCTTGAACATTTCGAGAAAAGTTCACGCAGATCCAATTGCTGACCGTTCCCCCATTGACCATTTTCTGCAAGATTAACCAGAAAAAAATTAGGAAGAGTACAATTCAAGAGTTCAAAACCAAGCAACAGAAATTGCAGCATAAGAGAGCACCAAAGACGCTATCATCAACGGAAGAATAACAAATTACTAAAACTAGCCAACAATAGCAGTATCTAAAACTAGCGCTAGAGAACAAGAAGAAACACAAACAACAAATAAAGGTTTAAGATATATATCATTCAGACAGATATAGACATGCATATATAATGAAAAATGATAAGACCAGCATCTGAAAGACTGAAACTATTCCTTGTTTAGACTAACCTTGTTCATCATGTTCCATTGCCCAACTTGTGGCAGGCAATCCTTCTCCCGACCAGAATCATGGTACTTGAGCTGGAAGGGCAAAATCGGTTATCTATGAAGGAGTATTTCACATCTAAGGCATGCCCCACATCAAAAGGAAAAAACTCATGTTACACTTACCCAAGGAGCAGGCAGAATACGGGCTTCAACCTGAGCCAGCTTATCACTAATCTTGATACCAAACTCCTTTGCGTATGGGTCATTAGCATATGCATTGTGACGAACAGTCTAAAAGGAAAAAAGGGAAGATATTTCAGCCAAAGCTAAATTCGAAACAAAGTTTTGAAAAACCTTTTCAATGGCTGAATAATAAAACTCAGGAGAATATCATCTGCACTCACAAGTGAGTAACCTAAAACTAGCTTCTTTATTCTAAGCACAACAATGCCAACCATGACATAACAATAAACACATAAACCACTCATCTTCCAATGTTTCAACCTATTCTATGCATAAATTACCTCCAAGAAAAAAAAATGAACATTATAATTGAAAACAGTTCACAACCACAGTTAGTGGCCATAAACCTTTCCTACCAGATCATGCATGACAATCAACCGCAGAGACATATTTCATAGCGATAAACTGAACTAACTAATCTTCATAATTCAGCTTCAAATATATAATTTGAATAACCAGAACCACATGCACTACAGCTTAACCTGGACAATATCTTTTTCCCTGTCCAAAGGACGCTGGCATGTCACTTTCAAGAGAGCAGTTATCTGCCTTTCATTCAACCTCTTTGAATACCTCTGGCCTTCAACTATCTTGCATACCTAAACATCAGAAAAGATTCAGAAGATGCAACTTATAAATTGAGGTACAAGTTCAAAAGAAGGTATTAACCTCCATCGGTAAATAATTCGGCCTTTGTTGATTCCCAACTTGTAAGCATGGCAATTGTGTGTTGCGAATAAAGAAACCATAAGTTTCTTGGAAGTATTCAACAACAGACTTCAAAGTCCCCCTTTCATCAACAGGAAAACTAGCAAAAGAGCAACACCGACACAAACAAGAATTAGGATAATACGTTTGTACAAAGGAAGATATCATTCCAAAAACATTAGATACTACTAATAAATAAAACAGACACAATACTCATATCAGAAAAATGAATAGCCCACAGCACTCTTGCCACATTAATCTATAATCGGATCATGTGAAACAGTGGCCCCACAGAATCCATGCAAATTGTTGAGTTCTAAGTCACAACAAGACATGCACCGCACTATGTGTGGTTCAAGCTTATCTCAAATCTTAAGACAGTTATTGCCAAAAAAAAGCATAAATGAAAAGCCATGTCCAAGTGTAAGCACGACAAAACATCAATCATCTGTGCTAATTGTTAATGGGAGCAATTAATAATCTGGTCCATGAAACATATAAATGAGAGCCCGAACGAAAAGTTATCATGATGTGTGCAGATTAGCCAATTAGGTCACACAAAACATGACACTTATATCAACAATTAGAATTATGGGTGGTCAGCTTATCTCAAATCTTTGCCAGTTAATGCCAAAAAATGCATAAATGAAAAGCCATGTTCAAGTATTAGCACGACAAAACATCAATCATCTGTGCTAATTGTTAATGGAAGCAATTAACAATTTGGTTCATGAAACAGATGAAAGAGCCCAAACGAAAAGTCATCATGAAGTATGCAGATTAGCCAATTAGGTCACACAAAACATGACACTTACGTTAATTCCCTAGTTGCTTGAGATGTTAAACCAGATATGCGGTACTTTCTTCGCATATTACCACGGTGCGTAACCTCCACCTTAACTCCTCTCAAGGCTTTCTTAATCTGTGTATTGTGAAAGCATCGTTAAACAAAACAGCATTATGCCAGAGCATCACTTGAACAAAATTAGAATTCCAAATGCAAGATGTGAGAAGAAATGCCCACAGCTTACAAATTTAATCTACCACCTTAAATTCCCACAAAGTAACAAAATCCGTTCAGCGTGAGATAGAGAGGTCCACTTAACTTGAGTGGCTTACTTGTGTTCATCTATAATAACTTCTAAAAACATTAAAGTCAAACAATTTATGCCTTCCAACAAAAAGGCTGCATACAATCATTCAAAGCATCATTGAGGTCAGGGGCATAAAATATCCCACCTCTGCACATGAACATAGGAACCAGTGGGGTACAAATAAAACCCATCAAGGTTCTAGTTCAAACTATTTATTTTAAGAATAATTAAAAAGATGCAAAATCCTATGCTTAGCAGCATAAAAAATTCAAAACAATTCCCCTACCTAGTAAGAATAAGTAAATTCCATATTCAATTCTACTGCTGAAAAGCAAAAAAAAATGAAGATTGCACAGATGAAAACCTCTATTATAAAGCTAAACACAAATGATAAAAAGGAGGTCAAAAGGTTAGGCCAAATACAAATGATTCATGAAATCAAAAGTAATCTCACCTTCACACGATCTGCATCAGATAAAGGTCTTGATGTTACATCCCTGTTGAGTAGCTGCGACACAAACTCAATTACAGGAAGCGGTTCAATGAAGGCTGTGGAAGACATATCTGTACCACAGAGGAAGTAGGATTCAGTTAGATGTACATTTATATAAAGAGAACAAGGAAGATATTAGTGTACAGTAAAATAAGATATTAGAAAAAGTTCAGTAATTAAATATCAGAAGAAAAGTTGTCCCAACTGGCAGAGAATATATCGATGTATTGCTCAGATTAGCATTTATTAAATGACTGCAATATTCAGATTATTCACATTAGCATGAAATTATTGCAATTTTCAAATTCCTCAGCAAGGATGACTTCTCACCAATGTTCAGTGACAAACCCATTTGTGTGGGTCGGATACTTTGGTAAAAACCGCGCCAACTTTCCAGCCCCTCACCCAAAGGCTGCCTTCTACCCAGGTTAGGATGGTAAAAAGAGCGTCCTACGGGAGAATACCTAAAACAAAATCAGAGATTGTGAGAAACCATTACGCCACCAAACAGGAATGGCGCAAAAAAAAGATAATTCAAACATACCTGGAAGTAGGCAACTCGCGGAGAACAATATCTAAAACCTGAAGAGCTTCTTGTGGAGCATCTGCCTGTCTACCT
>JAULKM010000010.1:7560518-7578320 GCA_032355605.1 Rubia tinctorum
TTGCCCTTGTGCTTTTTCAATATATCCAGAAGAACACGAGTCCAATATCCCCGATAGCTCAACATTCCTAGGTCAGAGAGGGGTCTTTCAGGCGTCCCAACTTTACTTTCTTTCTTCGACAGCTCGTACGCTGCATCATAGTTAGATATTGTTTAGCAACACTAGCATACCAAAGTGGGGTACCACAATAATAAGAGAAAAGGGGAGCAGCAAGATATACAAACAAATGAGGTCTTCTACAGGGGGATAGCAGTAGCAATTACAGTTAAAAGGCCTGAGTCAGTACTTCAGGAATAACCACCACCAATACAACATCGGATGGATAATGTCTCTTTCAGATCCATGATCTCAGTCACTCAGAAACACAAAATAGCTACAAAAAGGTTTTCTAGTTTGAGCTGAAAAGTTTATGATATCATATCTTCGACAGGGGAATGGCAGTAGTAATTACAGTTGAAAGTCCTGAGTCACTACTTCAGGAATAAAAACCAGCAATACAAGATCAGATGGATAATGTGTCTTTCAGATCCATGATCTCAGTTACTCAGAAACACATTATAGCTGTAAAAAAGTTTTCTAGTTTGAGCTGAAAAGTTTATGATATCATAGTTCTTTGCTAGGTATCACACCCTTGCATTTATTATTAACACATAGTAATGGTCCAAGTGGAACAGAAGATAAAGCTGACTCTTGAGTTATGCCAACATTCCACATCCTTTTATCAGCTGAAGTAAAACCTTTAGTAAGAGAACTATGATTAACGAAATCAGACAAAATGCAAGGCAGGCTCATGAAATCAGAATATTCACCACAAGCTCAGTTTTTTTACCCAATAACAACCCCCCTCTTCAAGCATTTGCTGACTATATTTAGCATCCGTTAATATATGAGATATAAGCTGGGTTTTAAAAGCGCAAAGTGCAATAAAGCGCTAACGGTAAAAATTACCGAAATGCGAAGCGCGCGCTTTCCGGATAAAAGCTCATGCAAAACATGAACTAGTAATATTTCATTAATGACACAACCTAGCAAACAACAAACCTAGAATAATAACACAAAATCATAAAAGGCAAATCAAGTTTTCAACACAATACCAAATTCAAAGTTTTAAGGGTAGTACGAAGAACTGAACGACTAAGATCGAAGGATTCTTAAATTATTATGAAATCATTTAAGGCTCTAAACTCTAGTCATCAGATGAATCATCATCTCCACCAAAATATCCCCATGGACCTCATCTCCATCCCTAAACTCCATGTCATCTTCTATGTCATTTCCCATATCTCCCTCAATCTCTTCTTTATCCTCATCAACAATGTTTATTCTTCGAGGCATTGAACTACAAGAGGGCTTATATTCCTACATTAGTTAACCCTAGAAGCTAATATTTAACTACAAAAAAGGAAACAAAATATAGAAACAAAACTCAGCCCAAAAGCGCGCATTTTGGGCTTTGCGCTCTGACAAAAGTGCTAAAAAGCGCGAGTTATCCATCTTGCTCTGCACTTTGTGATACAAAGTGCTCTTATCTGCACTTAAAGCTTTAAACACACTTTTTAAAACCCAGGATACAAGCGCAGAAAGTAAGAAATGAAGGTATTCGAACTAGGAACTTACAGAAAGCAATCAGAAATTTTCCATAACCTTTCCTTTGATAAGGTGGAAGGGTCAGTATGCAGGCCAGATTATAGGACTCCTCAGAATGCTTTTCCTGCATCAAGAGTCAACATACACTTTACGTTTCAAAGCTTCAGGAAAACAAAATAATGTTCCAATGTATAATTGATCAATTGCAAGTCAACTGTTTCACTCATGAATCCATTCATAATACGCAAGAACTGCTTAGAGAAGACTGTCACTCACATAGAAGATGATTACGAAGAAAAAAAACTATGATGATACAGATACCAATTCTCAGTCCAACAGTTGACAATGACACATGACCGTAGATGCTAAAGTCAAACATGCAATTCTTTTTGTTTACACTTTACATTGAAGATAGTTCAATATCAGACAAAGCACCAAATAATACATTGCTCATTCAAGTCCTCCTTTTGTTCTTAGTTATTTGTATCTAATTCAGAACAGTGCGTGTTCTCATTATTAAATCCCAGCATTAGGCCATTATTGAAACCAAAAAGAAACGCCAAGTTATAGGATGAGCAACCCAAAGCAATTGAAGCTGTGTATTAATAATTCATAGGTGTACCTTATGCATAGGTGAAGCCATGGAGTAAAGTCTTTAGAACATCAGCAACTAATTCAAGTATGGCTACTGTTCATAAAGACAAACATTGAATTGATTTAAGGTTTCCTACACTCAAGATACCAAATGTTGACTAATGCACAGATTCATTGCATAACAAGAAGAAAAGTTATCTTCTCTAACACTAAAAATCACCCCATCCAAAAGTAGGAGAGGGCTCCCAAGCACAATTAAGTTTATAATACATATGGATGTCAAGGAGAACAGAATAATATGTAAAGTCGAGCGGATCACGAACTTATAAGAACACTACCTTTGAAAAATAGCCAACCATGTGGCACCCTCGATCATCACACTCACACAATACATAAAACAGAAACAAGTCCACGTCGTAGTAAAGCGTTTTATGGTCAAGAAACAGTTTCGCAAGATAGCATAGATTCTGCCCATAAACCTTATTCTTCTTCCCGTCAACCTGTTCCAAAATCAATAAAACCTTAAACTTGAGGGGAAAAATAAGTATATCAAATTTTGAAAGGTCAGAATATCCAAAGCTTATAAGGCTTCCAAAACCCTCACTCGGATACTGCAAAACCTGGGAACAACGATGCAGCACGAGTTGAGAATAAAAAAATTGTACCTCAAACATTGATAAGGTACCACTTCGATATATTTCATCACCGGGAGGATGCTTGAGATCACATTTCCTCTGAACAGAAGGGAAAAAACATAATTTAGGACATAATTAATGACAACGTAGCTCCATTTCACAAGTTGCAGTTGATAATTAAGTCACCTATACATTACCATTAACTATAAATAGATAAGAAGATGATAAAGAAGGATATCAGAAGATGACATTCTAGGGATGTAAAGTTGCCACACATAATACAACAGAAAAATCAATACTCCTCCAGGAAAATTGAAAGTAACCGAAATTAACCGGGAAAAATATCGAGTCAAACCACTCTTTACAGCTACACAAATTGTGAAAAGGTACAACATTCTATTGATCTTAAACCTCGGGAAAACATTGAGTGAAGTTTACAAGCATCCAATTCAAGAGGGAGGAGAAGACCGGATGAGGAATGAGAATAGGAATTAAGTAGTTTATTTTCCAGAATACTATTCACGTGAACAGTAACCGGGAATAGTATTTCATGGTCTTGGAAGGTTTTTATTTGTTAGTTTTTATTATTTTCATAATGTGTTAGTTATTTTAAGAATAGTTTGATATTGTTTCCTTTTAGTTTTTAGGAATTTGCTTTTGTTCTGGTTTAGGAAAACTAGTAGGGATTCCGTTTCTTATTAGGATTTACTTTTCTAGCTATAAATAATGCATCCTCGGGGAGGAATAGATAAGAGATTGAGATTAATAAATTTTCTTGCGATTTACATCGTGATGATGAGTTGTGTGACGCAATTCAACTTTTAGGTTCGACGCCTAGAAGGTCCCAAGGTGTGACGCCGAGGGTTTAGGAGTGATTCCAAAATTTATCCTTATTTTCTTTAGTTTCCGCAGATTTTTTTCTTTAACCTACAGCCATAACCCTATAATTTTCCTATCCTAAAGCCAAATTTTAAACCTAAGATCTGTTCTAAACCTACACTCCGTTGGTGCTGCAGCAAGACCAATAGGAATTAACAAAAATCTTATGATGAACAAAGTACTCCAAGAAGAGTAAGCATAATATCATTGCCATATAACACTTCCCTAATGATTAACACACAAGAATAAACTCCCTCTGTCTCACTTATTAAGTATATACTTCAGTTTTGTGATAGAAATTAGATAAGAGTAAATGCGTGGAGATGTAATGGACAGAATGAGAAAACAATAATAAGAACAAGGAATGAAAAATGAGTGAAAGAGGATGAACTGAACATTGCCAAAAGGGAAAAAAAGTAAAGTGTGACAAAATAAGTGGGACGTCCAGTAAAGTAAAGTGTGACAAAATAAGCACAATGGAGCAAGTATGTCATCCGCATGAAGATTAAGATACTTCATAAACTTGAAATAGGACTTTGACGGGTTGATTCAATAAAACTAGGCTAACTTTACTCTGAATATGATATGGAAGTGCTAAAGATATTAAAGAAAGCAGTCAGCACCAAAAGTCGCAATAAACAATAGTAGTACTGGCTAAAAGAAAAGAGCACAGTTCTTGATGATTATCACTGAAGCTCCATGAATTCATCAATAAAATCAGAGTTGAGCCGACTGGCTCCCTCAATAGTTCTTTGAAATCGAACTTATGTTTCTTGGGCTTGCGAGAAAGCAAATACTGTTTTGGAAGGAATTCATCATAAAAATCAACTCGGATAAACGAAAGATCAATTCCCTTCTCACTACAGAATCATTACATCCATTTCAACTTTTCTTAATATTGAGAGATGATTCATTGAGATAATGTTCAAGTTAGTGAACCTGATGAAAAATCAAGCAACCGATTCATCAGAGATAGTCATTCTACTATTATACTGTGGCCTTGCAACTAAAAAAAGTTTAACCAAGCCAATTCTGAACCAAGAACAACCTTGTCATATCAAATTCAGGCGTAAATTTTAATGAAGCATTCAAGTACAAAACACAATAAAGACAACAAGGCGTTGCAATTATACAACTGCAACTTGAAGCAGTACTAACAGTCTGAATAAACCAAGGTATTTCCTTGACTAAAATAAAGCTAACTTATGCAGAACTGTCTGCGAAAAGGAAGATGCTATGAGAAACTTGGCTAACTGAGAGTTTTCTAAAAAAGCTCACCATATGCCTCTGAAGCTGTTCCTTGCGCTTCATGAAATTGAGGCAAAACTCACAAAAGTAGAGCTTCACACAGTCATTGTATTCTGGAGGAAATGGGGAGAAGTACCATGTCTCAATCTCGTATCTTCCAAGCTCAATTGTGGCAATATTTTTAACTTTTGTAAATTCTTCATGTTCACGGAGGCTGGCGGCATCAAGCTCTTCATGCCCCTACACACAAATTAAATCAAGTTGACCACTGATGAAGAATCACGCTTTCAGCAAACAACCATAGAAAAAATCCTTCTGTTACAAACACATGTAAGGAATCCTATTTACCAACTTCCAACCACGGATGTAATGAGATAATCAAAAAAATGAACAAAAACTAGAACATCAAATAGGTTTTCAGACTATTCATTTTTTCATCTAACCACATTAGCAGAAACTATGTGTAAGAAAAAGGAAGTTGGGAGAGGGTTTTATCCTTTGCCTTGGGATGCCATATGTATTGCAAAGTCTTTTGGGGGTTTTGGAATTGGAGGTCCATGAAAATGTAATCAAGCCATCTAGTGCAAGCATATTTGAGAATACAGTGACCTGCGGATGGAAAGAGAGAAGAAAGTATTGTCGGGCAATTTGTATTAGGTGATTTCCCGAATTTTTGTTTCACTAGGCAGATTATTTTAAATAGTCTATCTTTAAGTTTTTTTCAAGTTGTATTTTTTAAAGACAATTGTGTACAGTTTGTTTTCAAGAAACAGGTAGGGTTCCCATCACATATGCTTTGCAGTATATGCATGTCAAAGAAGAGTGACCATGCACTAGTATGGTCGGGGGGTCTGGAAGCATTGACAAGATTGTTAAAACCATAGAAAGCACCGTCTAAAGAGTATTACAGTATAGAAAGTTACCAAATCATTGTGAGAAAAAAATATTCTATTTCGGTTGTATTGATATGGCAAGTTCACAGTTTTTATTCACAGTTCACACGTGTTGACAATATGACAGCTATGACTCAGAAACCAGGGCCAACACAAATTCCAACTCAATTACATGAAGCCTTTCCAGAGTGGTAGCAGAACCTATTGAATCATATGAAATGACTGAGCTGGACAGATTACAGGTACCAGAAACAATATCAACTAATAGAACTAATCCACTAGCTATAAGCATGATCTAAACCATCTACATCACCACCATGACACAGTAAAATAAACTTCGAGAAAGGTCTAGTATAGCAGGAAGCAGTAAATGAAAAAAAATGATTGAGACCTACCTCTACGTGTGTCTCATCAATCTTACGCTTCTGATGGCGCGTCATTTTCAAACTTGTTACCTGAATACATCACCACTGACGTTAAGGCGATTAACTGGAGATCATAAAGCAATAAATACATAATGCATTAACGGTGATGAATTTTTATCCGTGCATAAAGAAGTAACAAAATCCACCAGAAAGATTCTCTTCACAACACCGGAAGAAAAATAAAAAAATGAAAACTCTAAAAGTAGCCAAAGTTGAACTTGACAGTATGCCAATCTAGGAGAGCTCTCTCTAATATATGCAAAAACATAAACTGTGGATCATGCTCTTAAACTACAAATGAACAAACCCTCATCAGCAATAGTATGCACATGAATTGGGGAGCTTCTAGGGGCACACAAAACTAATGTCTTGAAAATTGTAATAAAACCATGCCATACTATGCAAAAACGATAGAGGAGCATCTAGATTTCACAGGGCCAGAGAATACTTTTCAAACAAAACGAATGCCAAAATTCAAAGGTGGCGATCCTACTCACAAGGGAAGGGAAAATAAAATAGATTAGAGAAAAGAACAGCACCTTATCTTCCACCTTTTCATCCACAGCAGTCTCAACTGAGTCAAGATCAAGTTGTTCAAGTTTCACCCACTCATCAAGCCTCCTATTAACTGTCCAGGGAGGCAAGGACAAATTACAAGAGAAAGAACCAACTGTTAGTTCTGGAGCAGCATAGTAGTACATCGAAGCCAAAGAATCAATTGCATAATGGTGTAAACAGCAACTACAGATCAAACATAAACTAAAAGACAGAAAATCATCCGAAATGATACATACTCACTGACCACGCTACTGACTGCAGAAACGTTTGAAATGACTCCCACTCTGATTCTAATAACCTAATGTAAAGTAAAATGTATACTTAGACACATCGCCAACACTATCAAACTTTCAAAAGCCATAGGGGAAAAGGGAAAAAAACACAGTTCACCGGCTCTGTGAAGGCTAAGGCTAGAAAGAGACTGCCGATGACTGTTGCATGCAGATCGATGTGATGATGGTGACATGGAAAATCAATTAAATTGATCAAAATTTTGCCCACAATTCCAATATAAGAGAGACAACTACTACGAATTCAATATTTTCATATATCTAAAAATCTGTACCATTTCCACTAGATTAATTTAAGAAATTTTCAGCAAAGCTGTTCTGCAATCGTTAAGATAAACAAAATCCAAAAGCCCTAAAATTATGAGAACATCTCAGCATCCTAACCCTAACCCTAAATGACTAACAAGATCCGAAAACAGCTAATTGCACGGATACTCACACTCGGTGTAGTGGACATAGTATTCGTAGTCATTGGAAGCGCAGAACGGATTCTTGCGGCGTTCGATGACTTTGACGGGGTGATATTTGTTGTCCCTCCACCGGCACAAAACGCGAGTTCCCACCTCCAGAGGGAGCACGCTGGACATCCTCCTTTTCGAGGCCTCAATTTCTCCTGCCTTGGTTCCGTTCGAATCCGGAGCCTTAGCACCTCCGTCGGCGGCGGCGGCGGTGGCGGTGGAAGTTGTGCCATTTTCTGCATTTTTCGGAGCCTCTAAAGAACCCATTATTCTGCAAAAAAAAAAAAAAATCTACTTTTTAAGGACAAACAGTCTGATAGAAATAAGAGTCGTCTATTGAAGTCCACTGAAAGAAAGTTTTTACATAAGCATTGAAAGACCCTAGTTATAGAAATACCAAGGTTTAAATTGTAAATTTAAATAAATCAAAATAAAATTTTTGGATTGTATTAATCGGATCATAAACCTATCACTCATAAATATTACATAATAAAAGTTTAATATTGCAACTAAAACATTTTACATTTCTATAATTTTAATTTTACCTTTCTATAATGTTTATGAAAAGACAATCTTTCCCAATATTTGCCTAGAAATAAATTGTTTTATTACTCCCTCCTGAGACGGGACATGCTAAGCTTTTTACGCTTGGCTCGGACTGTCTTCATCATGGGCTGAAAAGCCTTGGTTTTGTCCAGGAAAACTAAGGAAAGTCTTCTATATCTTCCTCATTTAAGTGCACGTTTTTTTCTTAAGTTGAATTTTTGTTTCTTTCCTCGATCATGTATCCGTTCCTTGTCAATATTCTATCTGTAAACTAAGTGTAGTATTCCGGCAACTTTAGTAAGTATTATTCCGAGTTGATCTAAAGGGTGGACATTTAGGTGATCGTGGCGATGTCTCGGGTTATTTCAAAAGGGTTAGATTCTTTTGTGTGTGTTTCTAAATTATGTGTTTATGTTCTTTATTTCGCTGTTATGTGTACTTTTAGTAATGAACCGTGTAATTTATGGGAGTAATGACGAAGTAGATTAGGGAAAATTGTTGGACAATTTTCAAGATTGGAAGAACCAGGAAATCATGCTCTTCATGTGCTCGATGAAATGTCAGGGTTGAACAATTAATCATGTATGTGTCATATTCTCTTATTTATCATAATTATGGCATCTAAAATGTGAAATTTATATTTTGTTCCGACACTAGTTATCTTTGTAGTTATTATGAAAAATCAGAAAATTAATATTATTGTTATTTATTGATTATACATTAAGGTAGAAGGAGGGTTGAGATGGAAAATCTTAGGAATAGGGTATTGAGTTATTTCAATATAACTTGATAGAGAATTTACAATGTTTATGGAATAAAGTTAATTGTTGGAGCCTGCAGCTGCTAACATGAAAGCAAAAGATGATCTTATATTAATTGAACATGTTTATGACATTAAGGACTGCCAAATGAGAGAATTAAGTGTTAAAACATGTCACCATCAGAAGAAATAGTAAAACATGATGCTTCCTTATAGCTATAAAAAGTTGTTTAACCATGTAAGATGTAAATATATGTGAAAAAGATGTTAGATGTTAGTTAATTAGTTGTGTTCAGCAGCTAAGTATATCTCTTTATATACTACATTTCTTGTGATGTTTTCAATAGAATTGTTTATTTTTTGTGATGCAATTAATACTTTCATGTTTTCTATAGTTTTGCCTCTGGAGAGAGCTATACATAGTTGTCCGTGTGAAAATACTGGTTACTTTAAATATAGTGCAACGTCTTCTAATGTTTGCCTTTGGGCTCTGTTTATTGTTAATGCAAAACGTAATTGGATTGGAAAATGTATTATCTTGAGTGTAATAAATGTATCTTCTTCGAAAACCTATATTGGAATATGTTGCATGAAAACTTCTTTTCCTGTATGTGAGCCTAACGATATTCCTGCGAGAATAACATTTTTTTGTGAAATTTATGCATGTTAAGTGTGTTCCGTTACAGAGACCATCTGTTGGGTTTCAATTTCGCAGAAGTATTATAGGGTAATTTTCTTTTAAAGTTAAGATGTGAGGGGATAAACTTGGAGGGTTACATGTCTGTAGCAAGTCTTCATAATCTGCTTGATCTTTTATATCTATAGTTTTGTTAATACTTGAGAATGTTTTTTCAATTCCAGTGAATCTCTAGATCATAATTTCATTTATTTGATCAACGCATTCATTGGTTGTTGTTAGCAATGCTATGTTAGTATGTGGTCTGCCAGGAATGCATGTAGATTAGGGTAAACAAAGTTTATTAGCGATTTAAGAGGATTTGAGTAGTCTGTTATTTAAAGGACAACGTAGTCTAGAAATATGATTCTATCATCATCAAAAGTAGGTTCCTCTCTATTGCCAACTTTTAAGAGGAAATTGTAGTAAGCAGGATTCAGTCTAACTCGCATATTAACTGATAACTTTAAGAATTCAAATATTGGGCATAAATGTGATATAACTAAAGTTGATGAAATATAGTCTTCTTTCTCTCCTTTTTGGACAATTGGTGGTGTCTGTTGAAAATCACCTCCAAATACAATGACTTTACCTTCATATGGAAGATCAGTTTCCGTTAGATTTTTGAAAACTTTTTCTAGTGATTCAATAATATTCGTTTAGTCATTGTAACTTCATCCCAAATAATAAGCTTAGCTTATTATTAAGTGTGTCCCCACGGTAATATAGAGGCTGCAGTCAATGACAGATGTACATGGTTTATTGTTTATGATGCAATCCATTATTCTCTCATAGGCTATTTTTTTATCATGGTTAAGCATTTTTCTGATGCAATCGTCTTCTTCTGATACAGTAATGATTTTTTTCTAAAAATGTCTCTTCAATTTTTGTTGCTGTTAAAAAATGGAAGAATGAAAGGGAGAGAAACCGTAGTCATCAATGCCTTTTCCCATTGCTTTCAAAAAGTTGTGAATTGTTTGGAGAACTTTGAATTGAATTTGTTGTTTTGAGTAGCTTCTATTTCTAGCAATATCTTCTGAAAGTGAATTTTCAAACAAGTTCCATAATCTTTTTGGATTGTTGACGATTGCATGTACCAGTAATGTAGCAAAACGTTGTCTCAATATTAAGGGTATTCGAAATGCAATTGCTTCTGGGGGTGTTCGGTTTTTTATCTTCGATCGAAGATTTTTTAGGCTTTCCGGTCTTCGGTTCGGTCCGGTCCAAGACCGAATTTTTCCGGGATCCAGTCCGGATGGATAGGTAACTTACTCTTATATATATTTATGTATTTATAATTTAATTTTATATACTACTTTAGATTCATTTCCGATGGACTAGTATTCTTCCATATTTTGAGGTAATTTTTTTGTAATAACTTCTAGTTTACTATCTTCTAAAGACAAAATTTTAATGAACTTTCTAATACCAATTTTTTTTGTAAAAAATAAATTTTACAAAAATTCGGTCCAACCGATCCATACCGATCTAAAAGTGGAATAATTCTAGTCCGGTCCCAGTTCTAAATAATCACTAACCGGTCCGGTCCTCGGTCCAAACTTTTTTATGATTCTGATTCCGTACCTAGCCGGTTTCAATCCGATTTTGAACCGACGAACACCCCCTTGCTGTTTCATTTAATGTATCTTCAGTCATATGATCTGATTGTAATAAACCTTTGTTTTCACATGCTTCTCTATAAGAGGACAATAATATCCATTGTAAGATTTAAGGTTTTCAAATTATGTAGGCCCAGGAACATACATTAATAGAGTTCTGAGGTAGTACATTTCTCCTTCTATAGGAT
The DNA here is from genome assembly GCA_032355605.1 of Rubia tinctorum. Taxonomy (NCBI): domain Eukaryota; kingdom Viridiplantae; phylum Streptophyta; class Magnoliopsida; order Gentianales; family Rubiaceae; genus Rubia; species Rubia tinctorum. The sequence continues at coordinate 7,571,875 of JAULKM010000010.1, forward strand.
GTGCAGAATATAAACGACCAATCATTTGACCATTTTTTCGTTCAGTTCATGTCTTCTCCTTTGATTGCCTAACAAAATGCTGAGGGAATTCTTTGTATAAACAATTTAGGTTTTTTGCTTTAGAATTTGTTAGTGATTGGTAGTTTTCAATATAGAGTTGTAAGGTCATCACTGATGGGATCATTTTGTTTAAATTAAAGCTGATATTATGCCACAGTGCTTCAGGGACGCATACATATCGAGCTGATTGAACTTTTTAAATTTAATTTATGACATGTCATTTTCTTTGGATGTCAATGTGTACTGAATCCTATCATGTCCTTTGTAGATATTTTACAACTTGGATAGTCAAGCATACTTCAACGTTAATATGACAGTCATATTTGGCTAGTAAATAAGGATTATGTGAAATTATACATCGATTATCTATTATATGATTATGAATTTATGTTGTTGAGTCATTATTCTTTCTCATAAAAAGTGGGTATGAGTTTCTAGAGTGTTGGGTGAATTCAGAAAAAATATGCAGGATGCTAATCCTTGCATGTCATTTTTTTCATACATGGGTTGTTCAGATTTGATTCACTGACCGTGTGTATCATGTGTTTTAAAAATAATGTGTAAAGATAGGGATTTTTTTATATCCGGTAATTCAGCTGAGACGAACTGAGAATACTGTCCAGGGGAAAGAAGCTTGAAATTTTCCTTTAAAATTATCAAGAAATGAGCATGAGGGAAACCTTTTTTTAGGTTCGATCACATAGGTGTAAGCTGTGACTTTTCCAAATAGATGATCATCGATAATATCCTCCTTAAGCATTTGTAGTTTTGGGCAAAAGCTTTTTGTTATTAGATCTGGCCTATTCAGAGCTTCTTCCTGTTCATATAAGTGCTCTTTTATTTCAGGCCATAAGGGATTACAAGTCATAGTTAAGGAATTTTCTGGTCTACGGTCTACCACACTTTTGTACAAGAGTCATTGCATCCATATATCTTTCTTTTTTTCATTTCCCTCGGACCCCTAACGAAAAATAGTGGTAATATAACTCTTTTACCAACTTGATTATCGCTAGTTAATCCTGATGAAATACTGTGTAGAATGCCTTGATAAAACTCAGCTCTTATTTGGCTTTACTGATTAGCAAGAAACTCTAACCTTGTTGTTTCCATCTTTACATTTGTGTCAATAGTAGATTGTTGTAATAGCCTCCATGTGTGTAACAAATAGGATTTGTCATTATCTCTTAACTGAAATTTATGAGTGTAGTATTCACTGCATGACACAACTGTATCTCTGGATCTGTATCATGTTATTGTTGCAATCATTGAAATAAAAACTGTTTGCAAAAAAATAATTAACAGTTTATAGAAAATTTCCTATGAGACTATCTCACCATAATTTATGGTGAGACGAGGGATTAAAATGCAATTCATAAAAAAATTGCCGGTTGCAAAACGGGTCGAATGCGGGTTATGAGAGGTGAAATAATTATATCCACGCGCTTTATCCTCCACTAATTTCTTCCCCTTTGAATCCCAGATCCCTTTCACATTCACCGGTGTTTATTCTACCAATTCTCTCTCCTTTCAACCCAGATCTCCCTTTCACACCCAGAATTCAAGGAATTCACACACAACACACATATAATAAGAAATTCATCAACACTACAGAGGTCTCTTTTTCCCGACTCAATGTATGTAATTTCTGGGCTGATATTTAAGGGTTCTCTGATTGGTATGTGGGTTTTCTCGATTGTGTCGTATCAGAAGAATTGGAGGTCGATTGATTATCGATCCTCGTTTTAGTCATTTTTATACACTTACATTGATGAGTTATGACCGATTGATTCGGGTGCGGTGTGTGTCTTGTGCCATAGGTGTGTGTATGTGTTCTTGAAGGTTTTGGGTCAGGTGCATGTTTGTTTGGGGATTTTTTGTTTACTGCAAATTCTAGGGATTGGAAGTAATCTGATGGTTGTATTGTATATCTTGTTCTTGCTTTACCTTTAGTGAATTAATTTACTTTTACATTGGTGGATCTATATAAATTAGTTAGCACTGAGAAGGTTTTGGTCTGATTGTTACTACTCCCTCTTTTTCACTACTAGTGACACACTTACCTTATTGGAATTTTATTTTAAATGACACTTTTTATTTTTGAGGACCGAAAGATGGTATAATATGTTATGTTAGGGATTAAAAAACAATATAGTCTATCTGAAAACCACCCGAAATCTGGTTTTGGGACAAGAAATTTCACTTTGAGTTTATTGGGTACTAAAAAATGTGGCTTTACTTTCGGAGACCAAAAGATGGTAAACGATACTATGTTGGGGAACAAAAAAATAATTTAATCTATATTTAGAAGCATAAACAACTAACTGTAAAAAACTAATTTTACAACTGATTTATATATGAATATAATCTTACTTTTCCTCACATCTTCCAGTATGTAATCTGAGTTGATTACTTGATTTGGAATTCTTGAAATAGATTGCAGCTGATGGATTATGTGACCAAAACTTTCTGCTCCCATAATATTATCTTCGCCTTCAGTTGGTCGCTTGATTCGATCACAACTGTCAGGATGGGTTACATTGAATCCCTCACTTTGTATTAACTTTTGTGTTCTGCATTTTGCATGTTTTTGGTGATGAAGAGCGTTGATTTTGTCTTTCTTTATTGTTGGTATATCTTTATATCTGCTTCTCTTTGATAGTCTTGAGCTATTTTCCGTTACATGTATTGAATCTGCAACTTATGTGATTTGCATTGCTAAAAGTATTTTCCAAAAGTCATTAGATCAAACAATTTTGAAAAAAATTGGAAAAAATTGGAATTTAAAATATGTAACATATAGTTACATACTCTTTTGTTGGAAATTTGGTTGCACGTCTATTGAATTTGTTATTCTTAATAACAATCTTCTATGATCTTCAAAGGTTTCCATAGAATGGTTAACTAAATTGTTGGGGAGAACATTACTGTGGATATTATATGCTCAAACGTTGATTATTCTCCATCTGGTATGATATTGATCCATCTGATCGGTTATTATCCATTAAATCACCTGCAAAAAGAATCCTCCAATTTTTGAATGAATGTGAGATTAAATTATTGATCGCCCGAGAAAGAGTGATGAATTTACTAGCCAATTATTTTAGTATGTATAACCATTATGTGGTTTATGGATTGACCCTACCTGTCCCAGATTTCATACTAAATGTATTGGAGTCTTACGGAGTTACTCTTGCCCAGCTCAATCCTCGAGGTTTGGCCATGATGAGTGGTTTTATGGAAGTGTGTGAGGAGGCTGGTAAAGAGTTGAAAGTGGATGTATTTACTGGATTCTTTCAAATGTGAAAGACCGGGAGGGAAGGGGATTGGTTCACTCTTTACCCCAATGTTCCTACAGTTCACCTAGTTCAAAATTTTACTAGTTACTATGGGATACGGAAGGACAAGTACATTTTTGTTATGTGTGCGGGTAACATGGTGATGCCTTTGTGGAATCCTGATGTACCATTTGATAAGCAGCCATAAAAGTTATGGAAGTTGAAGAAGAGAGTATAATTTTGAGGGAGTTGGTTCCTTATTCAGTCAGGATAGGAAGGCCAAAGATAAATCGAGGTTGTTACACTTTATCTTGTGAGTTAGTGTTTCGATTATATGCTTCATGTTTTATTTATTTAATTAAGTGTGTGGAATTGTAGGGCAATTACCAGTAGTAGAGGATTTGAGGGTTATTATGATAAGGCCACACAATTGAACCATTGGCATCGGAAGAGACGGGATGGTGATGGTGAGGCAATTGTGGAGGGGAATGTAGGTAGTTAGTCTTCGGCATTGGGGCTTCTGTGCGGAATGACAAAAAAAGGGGAGGGGACTAGTGGTCCCTCAAAAGTGCAAAGGAATGTTGTGCTTGTTTTTTAAGGAGGTTAAGTCTTTGAAACTATAGGTGTGCCTGCTTAGTCAGGTGTAACATTGGATAATGCTAAGGATCACACTGCCTTGTTTTATTCAGCGCTTAAGGTATATTGAATATATTTTTAGTTTACTGGCGTATCGTTTGTTAAGTTATTGAAGTGGGGTTTTTTTTTGGTTTCAGGTGGGTGGTACTATGATGTCTTTGATCCAACCCATGGCTGGTTATTCTGAGGCGGTGAAGGTTTTAACTAAATGAGTGGTTGAGTTAGAGTTAGAGTTGGCGTAGAGCGAGAAGGCGCGTGGGAAGCTGGAGATTGATTTAGCAAAGGCACGGAGTCTTTGTGACGAGAAGGATAAGGTGAACAAGGTATTACATGTGCAGTTATTGGAATGCCCACTCATCCCAACTACCCTTGTGTTTTGGTGAACAAGTTAGTGAAGAGGGGGGGGGGATCTTTAATTTCTTCGCTAATATGTATAACTAAATTATCGACGTGGGGTGCTGCAATGCTTGGGAGAGCATCTGTGCCAAGAATCCGAACTGGGATGTTCTTGGGTTAAAGGACTTTGCAACCATAGTTGGGGCCATAGAGAATGTGTAGCGAGCATTCGATGAGGTTTTTGCCCAGAATGTTGTAAATGATGGTCATCCATTTCCTCTCATTGAAGAGTTGGGGAAGAGTAAGTCGCTTCCCTCGTTGAGGGATCTCAAAGAATTCGTGATGGATCAGTACAATAGGGAGGAGTTAGTAAAAAGAGTGGTAGGAATGATATAGACGTTGATACTCCGTGTGATCCCCTTCAACTGACTAGCACCTTGAGCTACACTAGCAAGCTAAAGAAAAGTCAATGATGCTCCCATTAATTCACCTATTGACTGTTCTAGTGGGTCTAACAATGGCCAGGAGGGGTAGTTTGTGGCTAAGTGTCGTTTGATGTACTTTATGCTGAATGATGGGAATTTATCCTCCGCCAAAAGGTGGAGGTTTTTTAATATATATTTGTTTTCTCTTTAAATTTTCGTGAGTATTTGTGAGTTAATTTGGTTACTTATGGGTTGTTGGGCCAGTACGTGGCTATTTAAAGTTGTAAGACTAGAATTAAAGTGAAGTTGGGAGAAGGTGCGTCTGTAACGGAAAAGTCGGGGGAACAGTAGGTGAATTAAAGTTGTTTATGGGTGGGAAGTTGATATCATATGATTGGATTGTTTCTTTCCAATTGAGACCTAATAGATGCGTCCCTAATTGGGAGAGTAGGGAAGACTGAACATGAGGCATGTGGGTTTAAATGGTTCTCTTTAGATTGTTGACGTATACTAAGGCCAAAACGCCGTTTGAATGTGTAGCTAGGGTAAATGTCTAACTGTTAATTTTGTCGAGATGCTGGCAAAGTGATTGTGTAGATAGATTTTAGTACTTTTATTAGTTATTTGATTGTATTATTTGGTGGTGTCTACAAGGTTATTGTGCTTTTCCAACGGTGTGTTTTAGATACGAGTTTAGTAGAGGTGGTGGATTGTAATCTTAGCGCCAGTGTTTATTGTTGGAGACAGTCTTTGAGCTATGTTAGAGTGGGGTTGGTGTTCTCTAAGGGCCCTTAAGTGTAATTAACTTTTTATTAATGCTTTGGGTTGCTTATTTGGCTTGTGGAAAATGGTGTAACAAAGCTAAGAGAATTAGGGCTTGTAGCTCCACGATTGGAAGGCAGGCGATTCTCCACTTGTGTCATTGGCTAGTGTATTTCCAGACATGTTCGAAGTCGTGGGCGACCTTCTTGTGTCTTTCGTGGGGCATGAGTATCTTTGTTGGCGATAGAGTCCATAGGTGATTTGCGTATTTATGCTGTTTCGGTAAGCGAAGACGGTGGTAATGGGGAGTGGGTTCTCTTTGTAAATATATAATATCGGGGATAAGTGGTGTCCCTATAAGGGAAAAACTTATGTGATGTAAGTGGGCATGTGTGTTGTATTTTGGGCCAATGTTTAAATGAGTTGATATCTAAGCGATTTTTGAGCCTAAGGTGTGGTGGGATTGTGGAGGGATAAGTATGTCTGATGTGTTCATTTTATGTTGATATTTTAGGACATTTTGGACTCACTTTTGTATATTTATGTTCTCTAGATCTAGTATTTTGCCTTGAAATTCTCTTAGAAGAGTTAAGAGTGACTTTTGTGATCTTATCACTTTTCTGGGGAATTTTGTGTGATAAGACAATTATATGGAGATTTGAAGACTTTGAAAACTAGCTTCTGGGATTTGAAGACTTGAGTAAGTGAAGATAAAAGAAGTGAAGTGAAGTGAAGTGAAGATGGTGAAGACTTAGCAAGGAAAAGGAAAAAATGAAGATGCAGCTTTGGTGTCTGTCGCGGGTCGTGGGCCTTCAATATTCTACCATCCTTGTGAATGACCTTCACTAAAACACTCCGAAGTGCTTACGAGCAACCTACAAATTAAGCTTACAAAAAGAAATCTATATGCTCGTAAGGACCAAAAATCCATTAGACTCAACCTAGGTTGCAA
>JAULKM010000010.1:7591526-7627146 GCA_032355605.1 Rubia tinctorum
ATTTCGTAGTCACAGACTATTTTTTGCCATTACAATGGGCCTATTGGCTGAGGTTATAAATTCCAGGTACCTATATCAGTAATGTTTGAGGATCTCTCTTTGGGCGGCTTGCTTTTAGTTCAATAAATTGTACTTGAAACACCTTTCCCCTCTTTCTTCTCTCCAATTTTTTGGTTCATCAAACTGTTGAGTAAAGGACTTGTTGCTGCATCTATGGTTGCTCTATTTGATTTATTTCAGAAGTCCAGGATTTTATGGTGTAAATCTGAAAATTTCTGTGTTTTGTTCAGACTTTTCACGACAGTCAGGGACTCCCTCGGTTTGACTTATGATGTATCATTTGAATTAAACCTGTTTGACCGCCTGAAGCTTGGTTGGTATGTAGTTTCAGTAACATCAACTCCTGAAAAGGTATGTCCTTGGCTTTGACTGGATGGCACGATTACTCCCTCTGTTCAACTTTGTTTGGCACACTTTTCATTCAATTTTTTCAAGGCATATTTGACCACTAATAACTTTTGTTACGCATTCCAACGACATATAAAATTTTGATATTTAGAAAGTACATGTTACGAAGAATTTAACAATACCTTGAATGATAATATTACTACTTGAATATTATGTGAAATTTATGGTCGAACATAGCTTGAAAAAATTGACTGAAAAGTGTGTCAAACAAAGCTGAACGAAGAGAGTACTTTTTTTTTGTTATTGTTGATCTGTTAAGTCTCCCAATACTTTTTAATTGACAGGTTCATAAAGCAGTTGATGCTTGTAAAAGTGTCCTGAGAGGTTTGCATACTAACAGGATTACTCCAAGAGAGTTGGATCGTGTAAGTCTCGCTTTTCAATCATTGACTCTTTTAACGTACATTATGAACTGCGTTGGAGAATTTATTTTCTAAGAAGCAGAAATATTAAACTGAAAAAAGCATATATTAGGTTCATAAAGTTACCTACCACCTATTGAAGAGAAATATTTAGAAGATTATTTTCATGCATGATTGAAGAGATGTAGACTAATTGTAAAGATAATTGTAGACGAGTTTTAGTTAGATGATGAGAAAAATACAGTTAGGATGATTGGTGAAATGATTATTAGGTGCAAGTTAACAGCAGATGGTTGCTTTTACCACTGCTATGAAAATGAATGTACATGTCTCTGTCTCTAACCTCTCAAACTGCATGTGTTGGTAGGCAAAGCGAACTCTGATAATGAGACACGAAGCTGATATCAAGTCAAATGCCTATTGGCTCGGGTTGTTGTCCCACTTGCAAGCTGATTCTGTTCCAAGAAAGGTGAGGCATAAATTTCATGTAAACTCTATTTCTTTATTTGGTATCAACAGATCCCAGGTATATGAAGTTCACACCCAACCTGTTCTGAGAAGAATTTATACTGAACTATAACCTTTTTTATCAGGATATCTCTTGTATCAAGGATCTCACATCCTTATATGAAGCTGCCAACATAGAAGATGTATATGTGGCTTATGAACAGCTGAAGATAGATGAAAATTCCTTGTATTCTTGCATTGGTGTTGCTGGTGCTCAGGCTGGAGAAGAAGTTTCAGGTGATATATGATTGCTAATCTACATTAGTTCTCAGATTTGGGACTATTGAGGTTTATAAATAGCCCATAGCTCTGAATTGTCTGGCCTCAGAATTAGGTTTAGCTACATAATCAATCTTAAATACTATAAAAAGTTTACTGCTTCATTCTTCGCTATTAGAAACTATGCTTCTGGAGGTGTATACATTCTATGATAAGTTTTGTAGAGTTTCTTTTGATTAGTTAATCACGGCATTATCCTTCTGTTCTGCAGATTCATTACAAGTTGAAGTAGATGACTCTGTTGAGAGTCTTCCAAGCATTATCCCTGTGGGGCGTGGCTCATCCACTGTGACCAGGCCGACAACTTAACAAACATGCTAGAGATTTATCAGGAGGTATGATTCTTGCATTCTTCCCCGAAAAAACCACCCCCTACCAAGAGAAAATAGAGAGAGCCCTGATAAGAACAGAGACCTATAAAATTTAGGTAGTTTAGGTGGATTCTTTGAACACATCAGTTTTGACTCTTCCCCCGTTCTTCTATGTTCTATATAAAGTGTTATCACCTGGATAGCAATTGTAAGAAAACATAGTTCGGCTTTTACCTTAAAACTCCATTTCACTCAAAAGTTGCTTGTTGCAGAAAGAAACGAAGAGAGGATGACTCACATGCAACAGAGGAGGGACTGTACATAGGTTATGGAATACTCCAAAGTGGATAATCAAAATGGGCAAGGTCTTTCAAAATGTCCATGGCGAGTCCTACAGATCCCAAGGGGAATAGTATATGAGATGTATGTGCCATTAATGGTTAACAGAAACAGCCATTTTTTGGGAGTCAATCATTGGTACACACATAATACTGTGACTGAGGCAGTTTTCTCAGATTTTCAGCCCTGTACATTGAGATCAAGGTGCCCTGTTGTAATATTGTACACTGTACAGCTCTATTCTCATCACTATGACAATATGCATTCGCCGATGTTTTTTGGTCAGTAACTTCATTTTGCTGCCACTGCCCTTTGTAAATTCTTTTTTCTGGTTTTCTGTAGTCGCAAATCTCTTTCAATTGATTACAAATAAGTTTTACTTTCTCGAGTCAAGTTGTAGGGATGGGAATTACGAATGTTCGTGGACAGAATCAGAAATTAGGGGCGTTTTAGGAACGGAAATAAAAACTGAGGGGATGCATTTTTTTCTTCCTTTCACTATGAATTTTAGGATCTTGAGATCAAGATTTAAGCGAAACTAAAGTTAATGTATTGTAAAAAATTCCTCAAACCAATACTTGAGAGAAATCTTAAAATTACGAATTCTAAAGTCAAGCCTCGTTGATCAACTTTGTTGGCTTCTGTCTTTTACTTTTTGAACTTTTGCGTGATGAGCTTTATGCATCTTTAAATTTAGTGCATCAAAAAAAGTGCACTGATATTACGTACGGAGACCGGCAAATCTACATTTCATGAACTGCAAACAAAGTAGTGGACAATAACCTACTATCAAAAAGTCGCTTTCCGATGCAGTGGGCAATGGACAGTATCTTCTGGGATTTCGGACGATTATTAAAAAAAATCTTTTTGAAAGCAGTAAGCATAATTTCCTTTTATCTTAGACTAGCTTGCACGATATTATTAATTAAAATATTAGAATTAATTTTTTTACATGTTGTGCCTTACATTTAAATTGAAAACAAAGAATTTTATTTAAAATTTTAAAATTTAGTCATCTAATGAAAACAATATGAAATAATTAGAGATCACAATTATATGTATTTCATTGCAATAAATAAAAATAAATATCAAATAACCTTATTACTCTCACTAATTATAAAATGTTCTCGTTTTCCAGTTAGTCGGTCTAAACAAGACCATGTCATGTATAAATTAATAAATAAATAATATGTGTACATATTTATATCAGAAGTACTCTATCAATGTATAAAATAAATTCGAACATTTAGTTATTTCAGATTATATGTTTCTTTAAATTCTCTTCAGTACAATGAAATATTTATGATTTTAATTATATTTTAAGATGTTATATATTTTAACAAGTTATGATTGATTATATATAATAAAGAATTAAAATCATTAACACATTATAATATTAGTATAAGATATGATTGATTATGTATAGTAAATAATTAAATCAGTATTATAATATTAGTATGTTATTTGTGGACAACTTGGATTTAGATTATTCAAAATAAGTTCAATATATCCGGTTGACAGTACCATCCAAAAAGCAAATAAATTATAATATATGGTGTTTGGGATAATGTAGTTCGGGTTAGGGGTAAATGTTAACGCTAACCGGATTTTACTTGGTGACATGAAAAAAATGTAAGGGATATATACCAATATAACCCTACCTATTTGATATAAGTGCCAATATAACTCTCAGATAATTTTTAGTGCACAAATAACCCTAATTAGTTAATGTAAGTGCCAATATAACCCTCAGACCCCATTTCCGGCGTTGACTGTATGTAAAATGTCCAAAATACCCTTAGTGTTAAAATATGAATTTTAGTTCGCTGAACGACCACCGGATCATTGATAGGGTTATATTAGCATATTCTTAAAACTTATAGGGTTATATCAGCACATTCTTAAAACTTATAGGGTTATATTAGAACATTCCTAAATGGGTAAAATTGACTTTTCATTGAAAATGTTATAAATTGCACTTACGTCAACTAGGTAGGGTTATATCTGCACTTTCAGTTATAAAAGGTTATTGGCACTTATGTCAATTAGGTAGAGTTATAAAAGTACTTTTCTCTTGTATATTATACAAGGTTCCACGGTTATAGATTCAGATAATATTGCATCGTCAGAGGTTCACCTGGAGGATATAACTAAGCTATGGCATATGAAGCTTGGTCATATGGATAAAAGAGGGATGCAAATTTTATCGAGGGATGCAAATTTTATCGAGGGATGATCTTCTTGGTGGCCACAAGGTTAAGGGTTTGGAGTTTTGTGAGTACTATGTCTCTGTGAGCACTATTCCCGACATCACATAGTCAGGAATACGCTACAACAGAATGGTGTAGCTGAGCAGATGAATCAGACATTGCTGGCGAGAGCGAGGTGTATGCTCTCGAATGATGGGTTGGATAGAAGATTCTGGGTAGAGGAAGTGAGTACAGCGTGCTACTTGATCAACTGTGGACCTCATATAGGCATACAGTGTAAGACACCTATTGAGGTGTGGTCGAATAGAGTTGCTGATTACTCTAATCTGAAAGCTTTTGGTTGTAGAGCTTATTATCATATGAATGATGGTAATTTAGAGCCCCGAGCTAAGAAGGGGTCTTTGTGGGCTATTGAGATGGAGTCTAGGGCTCCAGAATTTGGTCTCCATCCGAGAAGAGGGTTGTTCTGGGCAGGAATGTTGTCTTTAATGAAAAATCTTTGCTTAGATATATAATGAAGTCCACGTCTACAACAGAAGTTGGTAGCATTGATAAACTGGTGGAGCTTCAAGTCACTCGAGGTGAGAGCGGTTTGAAGGAACTTGAAGGGGATCAAGAGTTACAGACAGAAAGTGAGCTGCCAGAGTCTCCACCATCAGATCCTCAACCACTAGGGGCTACCATTCTTTGCTTAGCTAAAGATCGACCAAAAAGGGTTGGAGTTGGTCCACCCAAGAGGTACGGGTTTGAGGATATGGTGGGTTGTGCACTACATGTTGCTGAGGAGGTGGATACTCAAGAGCCATCCACCTACAGAGAAGCTGTTTCAGGTACTGATGCTAAGAAATGGCTTGTAGAAATGGGGGATGAGATGGAGTCCCTTTTGAAGAATCGTACATGGGATTTGGTTCAATAGCCTCAAGGGAGAAAGGTTATCACTTACAAATGGGTTTTCAAGAGGAAGGAAGGGATATCACCTGCAGAGGGAGTCAAGTACAAGGAGAGAGTTTTTTCTAGAGGTTTTAGTCAGAGAGAGGAAGTAGACTACAATGATATTTTCTCACCAATGATCAGACACACTTCCATCAGGGTGTTACTAGCTATAGGGACACATCAGGATTTGGAGCTCGGACAAATTGATGTGAAGACCGCTTTTCTACATAGAGAGTTGGAGGAAGAGATATACATGACTCAGCTACATGGTTTCCATGTTCCTGGCAAGGAAAAATATGTTTGCAAGTTGAAGAAGTCCTTATATGGGCTTAAGCGGTCACTGAGGCAGTGGTATAATAGATTTGATAGCTACATGCTTGAGTTTGGCTACACAAGGAGTTCATATGATTGTTGTGTCTACTATAGCAAGTTTAGAGATGAGTCATTCATTTATCTAGTGCTTTATGTAGATGACATGTTGATAGCCGCAAAGAGTAAGCATGAGGTTCAAAGGAAGGGTCTTCTGAGTTTGAGATGAAGGATTTGGGTGCAGCTCGGAAGATACTAGGAATGGAGATTCTCAGAGATAGATGGTGGTTCACATTGAACTAGATGTCAATAAAATTTACCGGTTGTGTTAAAATCGATTCCCATCGAACTGGACATCAATAAAGTTACTGGACATTTATAAAATTCAATTAGTAGTATCTAATATACCATTAAACATTATTATGGTCAATTATGTTCTTTTTCGTCAAACTCAGGCCTAGTTGCTATGCTAGTGTGCCAAAATTGTGAGGCCCATTTTTATGTTTGATGATGTCGATCACATATCGGTCAAATGTTGGTAAACACGATGGACATGCGACGTCGCACATGAAGTTGGTTAAGCATAGGCCCGTTGCTATGGTAGTGGGCTGAAATGGTGAGGCCCACATTTAGATAAGTGGACTTTGCTCCAACGTCAGTACCATGCTGGTTTGGTCAACTAATGTGCGACGTTGCTCCATCCGAGGCGAAATTCACAACAACTTGTAATGACTATATATATGGAGCCCACCTTATACATCACTTCAAACATTCAACTTTTCCATGAATTTCATAAGTCCCTTAACCTATTTTCTCAAAGGTATGCTTTCTAGATTCCCTAGATTACATTCATATTTGTTATTGAATTCGATATGTATATGGTTTACCAATGTGTTGGTTATTTTTCGTATTGAAATTCACATGGATGTTTGCTCTATTTTTTTTGGAATTTGGGTTTTATGTTCTCAGTTGATCAACCGGCTCTATTTTGTTGATTATAACCTTTTGTTACTTTGGTTTTCTGCCTTTGAGAATGCATTTTTTAGGTTTGTATGTGACGTCGCTGGTTCGTCGATCCTCCTTCGTTTGTAACGATCGTTTAGCAACATCGCTCATTCTTTTTTTTAAACATTAATTAAATACAACTTCACACTGTTCTCGTTTAATCTATCATTTTTCCGACTGGTCAACAATGTCGCTTTGACATGTCGACATTCACATTACCTTGATGCGACGTAGCACCGACGTCACTCATACATGTCGCCCAAGTCATTTTTTGACCGACAGTGATGCCTTGCCAACAAAATAGATTAATTGAACCAATTTATATCAAATGAGTCTTTATATCACAATATTTATCATCCATGGAAATATGAATTTCAAGAATCATGGCCAACATTGCCGGTTTAATTCGTCGTGCCCTGATTGAGGTGAATGATTAATTTCTTATTCAGATTTAAATTCCTTTTATTTTCTTATTTATTTTCTACTTATATTATTAAGAAATTCATTGACAAATGCAGATCCCTAGCGATTTGGATGAAAGTCGTCGTCCACAGACCACATTCAGGGATGTCATTCCACACTTTACCCAAACTCTTACCCAGACGAACTTTGATTTAGTTCCAATTTTTGTAGGTCCTCTCTGTTACACATGTATTTTATTTTCAATTAACCTTTTCTATAAATTACTTTCATATTTACTAAATGTGGTCTTCTGTTTATAAATCAGTATATCCTAGACCAAATTTTGAAGCCCCTACAACTGTACAAGTTGATTTCTGTATTGCGGTGTAATGGAAGGGAGTATAAGATGCACTACCGGGGGGAACATGAAGTTCAAGACCCTCAGAAGAAATTTACGATTTTTTGATAAAGAGGAACTCCAGGTTGGGGACACGCTATACTTCGAGGTGGTAAATGGTGTTGGACCCATAGTTTTTCATGTCATCGTTCTTCCCCGCAGATTTTAGTTATACTGACTTTTTAACAATTGTTCAAAACAAATTTATTCGAATTTGGAACAACATATATTTACATGCATTTAATATTCAATCTATATTCTATTTCTAGACATTTATTTCAATGTTATTGAATTCTTCATATGTAACCCAAAATATAACTAATTAATAATGAAGAATTCAAAGTGATCTTGAACTCCCTCTCCCTCCTGCATTTCAAAGAATAGTAATTATAAAAATATACACAGTATGAAAAGTAACATGAAACAATAATAATTGTGGTTGGATATTTTAGTAATAAAATCAAAATTAAACACCAGCCCCGCATACATTATAAAAGCCCATGAACACACAACTCGAGTGAGGAAGCTTTATGACAAACTGCTTTATATTGGAAGGCAGGGCTCCTGCAGTGTAGGCATTCATCTTCACCCCATCATAAGCTACCATCCTATTACACAAATGCAAGGCTCTGTAATTATCTTCAAGCTGTTTCATAATCTCCATGTTCACTTTCTTTGATCTCACCTCTAGAGAAATTGATACTTGCATGCATGCAGAGCTCACCAAACCCAGAACAACACAAGCATATGTTGAACAACATAAGTATACATTGAAATACATGAGTATATGATACAGATTTAATGAGCCACAAATAACATGAGCATCATAAATGTCGACTAATATTTCTAAATATAAAGAAAGAAGCAGGGGATAGATATAGGGGACCAGTCCGGTTCCTTCCACCAGCAGTAGGGAGAGGGAATTCAAGGTCACTCTGAATATGACCAAGACTTGTGTGTAATGAATAATTTGTTTCAATCATACTAATACTATCAAATATTTAGTGCGACTGAAACATTTTAATAAATTAGAAATGTTGGCATACTAGCTTGTGGGCTGAAATTGTTAGACCCATATGGACGTCCGATGTCGGTAATATGTAGACACCATCTTGTCTCGATCAACGTAGGTGTGGCGTCTCTCTATTAAAGGAAGAAAATACAAGGGTTCGACATGATGTCGCACCAAAACAACTTTAAATAAAAGGTCCCTCAGAATCAGTTCAACTCCTGCTCACAAGTTTCCCACGAATTCCAACAGTCTCCTACATCTCTGCTCTACTCTCATCTCTAAGGTATAGTTTTTCAACAAAAAATCTAACACATTGTCCTATATGTGGTTTGTAAATGTGTTTTGTATTTTGGTTCTTAATTTCTTACTAAAATCTGTTACGTTGTGATGTTATTTAAAATGTATACCTAGTTACTATGTTTTTGCATGGTTTTGGGCATTTTTGGTAATTGTGTGTTCTTACATGATATGAATTTCCTTACGAACACTCTGGGTTGCAAAATTTAGATCTTTGACTAAATGAGGGATTTCAAAAACTCTAGCATAGCTGCACAAATATTACTAACAACTAGCCCTCGGTATTGCTCACAATTTTCAAAAATTTTGAACTAATAGCCCGCTGGATTAGTTCACAATTCAAAAGTATTGATATTTAATTAACCCTAGGGATTAATCAACAATGAAGAACGCTCTCAAGCTAAGAATATGAACTCAAAATTTTGAATATATGATTGATAAAAAGGTGTGTAATGTCTTGGCCAACCCCCTCTAAATTCGGCCTGAAACCATAATCCGAAATAGAATCTGAATCAACTTATGGTAACTTTAAGAAGTTAAAAATATATATAACTAGAATATCTAAAATAAATGACTCTATGGCCAAATTCTTCAATAAGTGTTCTTGAATGCATATCTCGTTATCCAATCTTACCAAATCTAATTCTAATCAGGATAAAACTGAATATTCTAAACTCTACTGGACCCAATTTTTGAAATTAAGCTTTCAAAGCCCACATGGCCAAGTTTAACCTATAAAATCAAGATGAAACAATTCTACAATATTTTACGACGATCACAATACCTCATTAAAACCCGATGGGAAAAAAAGTATAGTGTTCTTCGTGATGTCTTCACTTCCTCGACACCCTTGAACAATTAATCCAAGAACTTGTCGATGTTGATTTCATCATTAATTCTTCGTCATGAAGTTGATCCATCAAAGCATTTAAATTAGCATCTCTAAGCTTTGTTTTTGACCTAATTATAGGACCATCCATGTCACTTAGAGGATCATGAACATAATTTTTAAATGTTTGATCAAGTCATGGAATGCCTTCATCTATGGTGGTAGTAGTCTTAACATCTTCATCATTCCTTCTGTGGTCGAAAGATTTTTTCCTTGACACCAAATCATCTTCAAAGGCAAATGGAGATAAATCAGCAATGTTGAAAGTATTGCTAGCACTATAGTCTCCTGGCAAAGAAATCTTGTAAGCATTATCATTTACACACTCCAGCACTTTGAAAGAACCATCACCACACGGACTTAGTATATATTTCTGAGCATTTGGAAATATCTCCTTGTGCAGATGCACCCATACCTAGTCACCTGGGTCGAAGCTCATCATCCTACGACCCTGATTTGTATTCTATGCATTCTGTGCATTTGTCCATTCAATCAGCCTTCTTAATAAAATCATGATCATGTAATTGCTAAATAAAATCAGCCTTCCTTTCTCCATCAATGCTCCTAACCTGTTTAAATTTCAAAGGAATTAAATTAAGAGGATTAGTAGTTAGACAACCATAAACAATTTCAAATGGAGGTAAAGAAGTAGTAGAATAAACAGTGCAATTATAAGCAAACTCTGCTATCGGAATGTACTCTTCCCAATTCTTCAAGTTCTTTTGAACTAGGGCATGCAGAAGAGTGCTTAATGTTTGGTTTGTAACCTCCATTTGTCCATCAGTTTGAGGATGACTAGCAGTAGAAAACCGCAACTTGATCCCTAACTTTCTCCACAAGGTATTCCAAAAGTATAATAAAATTTTAACATCGCGATAAAAAACTATGGACGCCGGAATGCCATGTAGCCGAACCACTTCTTTGAGAAATAAATCTGTAACATGCTTTCCATCATCTTTCATCCTACAAGGAATCAACAACCACAAAGATAGATTCATTACCTGATTAATATTGTGGTAAATTGAGGACAAAATACATGGAGATATCAACCTAAGGATGTGTAGGAATAGGTAAGGGAATGTATAACCCGTGAGTCTAAGTTTTTGACTTTGCCTTCAAGCAATCAATACAATAGAGAGTGCCATTTTTGGCAAGAAGAAGTGTTCTCGCAACAAATTATAAATTTTAAGTGCACCAAAATGTCTCATTAAACCACCTGAATGAGCTTCTCTAACAAGTAATTCAAGCATAGAACACTGAGGAACACATAAACTATTATCTCTAAAAAAGATGCCATTATGCCGAAAAAACTTCTCATAAGCGCCAATTTTGTATGCAGCATAAACAAATGAAAAATCAGGATCAGTAGCATATAATTTTCACACGAATGAAAACCCTAACATAATGCATTCCAATTGTGTAAGTAAAACATTTCTACGACTCAAAGCATTAGCAACAACATTTTCTTTATCCTTTTTGTATCGCAACGCATAAGGAAAAAATTAATAAAACTAGACCATTTAGCATGACACTTATTCAACTTCATCTGACTTTTCAAATATTTCAATGACTCGCGATTACTATGAATGACAAATTCTTTATGCAATAAATAATACTGCCAAGCCTCTGAAGCTCTCACAATTGCATAAAATTCTTTGTCATAAACAGGATAATTAAGAGCACCGCCCTTTAGCTTTTCACTGAAATAAGCTATAGGTCGATTCTCTTGCATTAAAAATGCACTAATTCCAACACTTGAAGCATAAAAATGAATCTCAAAAGTACCATTAAAATCAGGTAATGCAAGAACACGAGTACTACATAACCGTACTTTCAATTCATCAAATACATTCTCTTGAATTTCACCCCATAAAAATTTCACATCTTTATTAACTAGTTCATTTAGAGATGCAGCAACAGATTAAAAATCACGCACAAACCGTCTATAAAAACTAGCTAAACCATGAAAGGATCTTACCTAATTGGTGTTGGTAGGTGTCGAACTAATTTTAATAGCCTCAAATTTTGTTTCATCAACTTTTATGCCCTTTTTAGAAACACAAAACCAAAAAATACTACCTTTGAAGCACAAAAAGTGCACTTCTTGATGTTTGCATACAAAAAGACTCAGAGAGTGCAACAAGAACCATTTTAACATGCTTAATATCATTAGTCGACTTAGAAAAAAATCAATATATCGTAAAAAAAGACCACAACAAATCAACCAATAAACTTTCTCAAGACATGATTCATCAAACTTCTAAAAGTACAAGGTGCATTAGCTAAACTGAAAGGCATAACAATCCATTCATATAACCCAAACTTAGTCTTAAATACAGTTTTCCATTCATCTCCCTCGTGAGAATTTGATGATAGCCCTGAGTTAAATTAATCTTAGTATAAATCACATATCCATGCAAATCTTGAAGCTTATCATCTAACCTAGGGATATGATGGTAATATTTAATGGTAATCTTGTTAATAGCATGACAATCAATGCACATACACCCATTTTTTATCTTTAGTAGGAACTAAAATGATAGGAACAACACAGGGACTTAAAAATTTGCATGCATAACCTTTTTGAAGTAAATCGTTGACTTGTTGTTGTAGTTCCTTTGTCTTCCCATGGTTTGCTTTATAAGCCGAAAGATTCAGAATAACCGAACCCAGAATCAAGTCGATCTGGTGTTCAATGCCACACATGGGTGGTGTTCTATGGGGTAGTTCATTCAAAAAGATATTTTCAAATTCTTACAAAATCTCAGCAAACCATGAAGGAACATGCATAGGAATATCATCCTTGGTGAAGTAACTTATTTTTACAATGTAAGATAAGAACAAAAGAATGATTAGAGAAAGAATGATTCACATCTCTAATCAAAAGCCCAAAAAGATCTACCACTATCAATCGGATGTTCATGTCTCATCATATAAATCTATGGCAAAGGACTAAGATGTGAAGATAAAACTTTTTGTGACTTTTTAGAATCATTCAATGACTTACCTGGAACAGCCACCCCTGATTTTTGGCCTAAATTATCTCACCTTTTGGCCAATCTCCCTCAAACCCTGGCTGGGGTTTTGTTGGGCCATTTGAGAATCAGTCACAATCTTTTCTTTGTCGATTTTCATACGCCTCTAATCCTCATGAACTTCAACTGGAGATAATGGAACCAAAGTATGCCTGGTTCTATTCTTAATCACATTTATTTTGTTAGTGTAAGCATCATGCATAGATATATGATCAAACTGCCAAGGTCTCGGTAACAAAATATGACTAGCCTCCATATGTGTAACATCACATAAGATGGAATCATGATATTTTTAGATCTTAAAGTTAATCATTCATTATTTATTAACCCTTAACTCACAACTACCATTTTAAAAAAAGAGCTTATATGGTGATGGATGAGTAGTAACATGTAAAGACAGTGATTTAACAAGATGATTGAAAACAGTGTCAGCACAAGATCCACCATCAATAATCAGTAGTACAATTATTATCTTTCATAAGACAATGAGTATGAAAATTATTAATTATCTGTACCTCATTATCGGTCATTTGAGAATTTAAAAGTCCCAATGACATGAAGTTCCTCTGTGTTTCTGGACCTTGTTCACCTTGACCATTTACGATGATCTCTTCATCTACCTATTCTTCACCACTTTCATACAATGTTGGAATATTAGCATAGTCATCTTCATCATCTCTTTCCTCAATGGTTTTTAGAAATCAAGCATGAGGGCAGTTTCTATAGACGTGTCCTCAATAGGAGCATTAGAAGAAACTAAATTTGACGAAGAAGCAATGGACTTACCTGAATTTTTCAAAGACTGCTGAGTTGATGTCGTCCTTCTGTTATTGGGATTATAAGTCGGCTTTGAATAGGAATGCATCGAACCATGGAGACCCATGGTTACCCCTCTGCCACGGCTGGAACTCAGGTTTCCCGAGCAAACCTTATTTTTGGAATGGGAAATCTGAACTCTTGCTTTCTTGGCAATATGATACTATCAACCAACCTTGATTTCATCAATAAATATCCCATTGATATATGATGTTGAATCTTGAATGGTATTTGAAGATTCTAACGCAAGCCTTCATTGAATTAATTTTTGATGAATGCGTTGTCTTCTTTCATCCCGACCATTCTCATGGTCAACATGAGATCTTGCTAGTATCCATTAACTGATTGATTTTATTGTTTCATATTGGCCATATAAGAATGTGTTTCCATCAAATAATTAGGCGGAACATGATAATGGCGAAGCTCGGACTTTAATCTCTCCTTGGTGGAGATATGTTTCTCCCAGGAAATCTGTCTCGATTCTCTTAAAATTTTCCACCTCCCAGCTGTATAATGAGTGAAGGAATACTACACCACCTTGAATTTTCCTTTCTCCTAATAATTGTTGAGATCAAACATGTTCTCAATCGGTCGCTCCCAATCAAGACACTTCATTGGATCGTGTTGACCATCAAATCAAGGGATGTCATATTTCAATACCTTGATGTCTCAAGGAGAGTATGAAATCTCATTGGAACCCTAGGTGGCTCTCAATATCCTTCGGGAATTGTTGTGGTGGTGCCTTCTAGAAGACCCTCATTGTGATTGCCTTTCTGAACCATCATCAGAATCTTCATCTGAACGACATAACCGTGGAAATTGTGGACAAATCCATGAGGATTATCCCTCTTGGATGATGATGGTGGTGTCAGCTGTGTCATACTATCAACTTTCCTCGCCAATCTTTGCACCTCACTCATGAGTTCATTTATTGCGACAACAAACTGATCTGGATCATTGGGTCATTAGGTTGGAATCGATGTCGCTCTAAACTATTTGGAGCCTCATCTTGTGGTTTTTCACCACTTATACTATCATAAGTGTTCGTCAATGGTATATTTTTAGGATTTCCAACAAAAGGCGGGATGAATGGATTATCGTCCAGCATCTCCGCTAAACTGCTAAGAAAAATAAATGGTTAGAATAAAAATCGTCCCCTTTATTGTTTTTAGTAATTTTTCTCTTCAATTGTATAACACCCACAAATTATAAGGCAAAAGCTAGTATAAGGGCAATCGATCAATTCACTGCAATTTCAAAGCAAAATAGATATAAGTAGTGCAGAAATTAATTCAAAAATTAAAATATATACACTCAAAATTGGGAACTACGACATGGAATTACAAATTCTTAAGAGAATAAGGAACTAAATGCAGCTTGAATGGCTTGAATCATAGCTATATCGAATGAGCTATGATCAAAACAAGAATGCTTTATATAGGCAACAAATTAGTTCCAAAAATTCAAGTAACTTTTCCAAAACCAAATTGGATTAAATACCCAAACCAAAATCCCTTGTAAAAAAGGATTTTAATCACTTAATTTCTTCCTAAATCGAAAATTTAGATCAATTTCCCACTCCCAATTTTTTTTTATTTCCTTTCCCTCTTCCGATTAGGATTTTGTTTCCGTTTCCTTTTTCAAATCAGATTCCTTTTTCTCTTATTTATTTTTCCGACACAAACTAAATTTCACACAATATATGATACTCACAATTAGAATCTTATATCGTAGGCAAGTAAAAATATCGAGTACAATTCCCAAAAATTTTAAAATTGCTAAAAGCCCCCAAACTTTAAAAAATTACAAATCGACCCCAAATTTCCAATTTGAAAACCCTAGGTCCCGATTTCAAAATCCAAAAATCTGCTACCCTTTGTTATTGTTATGAAAAAATTGGAACAAATTTGTCTATATAAAACTTGGAATAAGATATCGACGACAACTTGCTCTCGATTCAAATGAACTTCGAGGTATTCAAGATCGTAAGGATTAAGAATATGACATTTTATCTGGAAAAAATACAAATACTCTATTTTATTTTCTAAAAGGTGTAATCAATAATTCAATAACAAATTCAAGATCACGGAATCAAAGAATGATAACGAAAACAAATAGGATTATGGAAATGCAATAATTTTTCAGAAGATTGGAGGAAAAATATTACAAGCACATAAACTGTATAAACCACCTAAAACTATGAATTGCAACAAAACCCAATCGCCCTCCTTGAATTGGATAAATCAGCGGATGGGGTTTAAACGTGCAGAATTATGAGCATTTGTCATTTCAATCTTCAATCGCACCTTCTCATGTAATTGCTTTACAAAATCATGCTTTTTTTCTTCATCCAAATTATCCACCTGTTTAAAATTCAAAGGAAGTAAATCAAGAGGTTTAGTAGGTAGAAAAATATAAACAATTTCAAAAGGAGGTAAAGAAGTAGTAGAATGAACAGTGCGATTATAAGCAAACTCTACTATCGAAATGCACGCTTCCCGATTATTCAAATTCTTTTTGGAACAAGGCACGCACAAGTGCCCCTAGGGTGTGGTTTGTAACGTGTGTTTGACTTTCAGTTTGCGGATAACTTGCCTTAGAAAACAGCAATTTTGTACCTAACTTGCGCCACAAGGTATTCCAAAAGCAGGACAAAAATTTCACATCCTTGTCTAATATAATTGATGAAAGGATTCCGTGTAAACGGACTATTTTCTTGAAAAATAATTCCGCGACATGTTTTGCATCATTTGTATTTCTACACGGAATAAAATGTGCCATCTTCGAGAATCGATCAACAACCACAAAAATTGAATCATTACCGGCTTGGGATCGTGGTAATCCAAGAACAAAGTCCATATAAATATGAATCCAAGGATGTGTAGGAACAGGTAACGGAGTATATAAACCGTGTGGCTTAGCCTTAAACTTAGCCTTCAAGCAATCAATACAATTCCTACAAATCCTATCAACATAAATAGGCATTTTCAGCCAATAAAAATGTTCCTTGAACACATTATAGGTTTTTAATGCACCAAAATGTCCCATTAAACCACCTGAATGAGCTTCTCTAACAAGTAATTCACTCATAAAACATTGAGGAACACATAACCTATTATTCATAAACAAGAATCTATCATGCCAAAAAAAACTTCTCAAATGAACCATTTTCGCATACAGCATAGACAATTAAAAATCAAGACCAATAGCATATAAATCTCGCACAAAAGATAATCCGAAAAGGACACATTCCAATAGTGTAATTAATACATGTCTAAAACTCAAAGCATCGGCAACAACATTCTCTTTAACCTTCTTGTATCACAACACATAAGGAAAATATTCAATAAAACTAGACCATTTAGCATGACGCTTATTCAACTTCATCTGACTCTTTAAATATTTCAACGATTCATGATCACTATGAATACCAATTTATTTTTTCAAAAAATAATGCTGCCAAGTTTCTATAGCATGTACAATTGCATAGAATTCTTTATCATAAACATGATAGTTTAGAGCACCGCCCTTTAGCTTTTCACTAAAGTAAGCTATAGGTCGATTCTCTTGCGTCAATACAACACCAATACCAACACCAAAAGCATCACAATGAACTTCAAAAGTACTATTAAAATCAGGTAAAGCAAGCACGGGAGCATTACATAATATTACTTTCAATTCATTAAATGCATCTTCCTGAGCATCACCTCACACAAATTTCACATTCTTTTTAACTAGTTCATTTAAAGGTGTAACAATAGATGAAAAATCACGCACAAACCTTCTATAAAAACTAGATAAACTATTAAAAGAACGTACTTGATTGGCATTGGTAGGTCTCAGACAATATTTAATGGCCACTACTTTGGTTTTGTAAACTTTTATGTCCTCCTTAGAGACCACAAAACCGAGAAACACCACTTCCGAAGCATAAAAAGTACACTTCTTGATGTTTGCATACGAATTAGACTCACGGAGTGCAAAAATTTTTGATTTAACATGCTCAATATACTCTTTAGTTGACTTAGAATATATGAAAATATCATCAAAGTAAACCACAACAAATCGACCAATAAACTTTCTCAAGACATGATTCATCAACCGCATAAAATTACTAGGTGCATTGGTTAATCCAAAAGGAATAAAAATCCATGCATATAGCCCAAACTTAGTTTTAAATGTAGTTTTACATTCATCACCCTCCCTAATTAAAATCTGATGATAACCTTGAGTCAAATTAATTTTAGTATAAATCACAGATCTATGCAAATATTCAAGCATATCATCTAACATAGGGATATGATGACGATACTTAATAGTTATCTTGTTAATAGAATGACAATCAATGCACATTCACCATGTTTTATCTTTCTTAGGAAGTAAAATGACAGGCATAACACAAGGACTTAGGGATTCACGTACATAACCTTTTTGAAGTAAATCCTCGACTTGTCATTGTAGTTCCTTCGTCTCTTCAGGAGTTTCTTTATAAGCTGGTCGATTAGGTATAAGCGAACCCGGAATCAAGTCAATTTTATGTTCAATACCTCACAGGGGAGGGAGGCCGTGCAACAATGTCTCCGAAAAGACATCCTCGAATTCCTGCAACATCTCAGTAAACCGTGGAGGAACATGGACAGGTATATCTTCATTGGCGAAATAACTTTCTTTAAAATGTAAAATCAACACATGCGAATGATTGGAAAAAGCACGATTCACGTCCCTAATAGATGCATAAAATGATTTTCCCGATTAAAATGGAAATTCACGTTTCATCATAAAAATAGAGGGCAGGGGACTAAGATGTGAAGATAAAACCTTTCACGATTTTTCAGAATCATTCAACTTACCTGACTTACCTTGATCGCCAAACCCTATCTTGTGATCCAAGCCCTTAGGGTTTTTTCCACCCAAAATCTTCTTGTGGCCGTTCAACTCCCAACCCTTATTTGGGTTTTGAACGGCCAACTTCTCTTGCTCAGTCGCAAACTTTTCTTTGTCGATTTTCATGCGTCTCTGAGCCTCAATCACTTCCACTGGTGACAATGGAACTAATTTATACCTTGTTCTATCTGTAATCACAATAATCTTGTTAGTGTAACTATCATGCATAGATTTAAGATCAAATTGCCAAGGTCTTCTTAATAAGATATGACTAGCTTCCACAGGTATAACATCGCATAAAATAGAATCATGATATTTTTCAATCTTAAAGCTAACCATGCATTTTTTATTAACCCTAATCTCACCACTACCATTTAATCAAATAAGCTTATAAGGTGATGGATGAGTAGTAACAGGTAAAGACAATGATTTAACTAGAAGATTGGAAACAATATTAGCACATTAACCACCATCAATGATCAACAAGAAATTCTTGTCTTTCACAAGGCATCGAGTATGAAAAATATTAATTATTTGTACCTGAGTTTCAGTCACTTGAGAGTTAAAGCTCTCAATGTCACGAAATTACCTTGTGTTTCCGGACCTTGTTCACCTTGATAATTTTCGATGATCTCTTCTTCCTCTTGTTCATTGCCAAATTCCTCTAGGGGAGGCATATCAGCATAGTCATCTTCTTATTTTCCTTTCTCTATGGTAGCTAACACTCTAGCATGGGGACAATTACTACGAACATGTCCTCTTTCCTTACAATGAAAACAAGTAGGATTGTTAACTGAAATCGAATTTGACGAGGAGACCGGAGACTTACCTGAATTTCTTGATGACTGTTGGTTAGAAGCTTGAGGTGTCATCCTTCTATCAGTAGAGATGTAGGCCGGGTTTGAATAAGTTTGAACCGACCATCGGTTGCCCATGGAGGCGCCCCTTCCTCGGCCAACACTAGGGTTTCTGAAGTCAAACCCTAGTCGTTGACTTGGAAAACCATACTGCGACTTTATTGGTCGCATGTTACTCTCTACCAACCTTTATTTCTTCAATAAATCGTCCATAGATATGTGGTGTTGAAGCTTTATTGGTGTTTGAAGGTTCTCCCACAGTCATTCAATTAATCGATTTTTTATGAACGCGTCGTCTTCTTTCATTCCGACCCTCCTCATGGTCAACTTGAGATCTTTCCAGTACTTATTAACCGTACGATTTCCTTGTTTTATGTTGGC
Source organism: Rubia tinctorum (assembly GCA_032355605.1). NCBI lineage: Eukaryota > Viridiplantae > Streptophyta > Magnoliopsida > Gentianales > Rubiaceae > Rubia > Rubia tinctorum. The sequence goes on from JAULKM010000010.1 coordinate 7,611,220, forward strand.
CAAGTAAAAATATTGTTCCATCAGATAAGTAGGCGGAACATGATAGCTGCGAAACTCGGTCTTCAATCTCTCCCAGGTGGCAATACATCTCTTTCCGGCAAGTTGTATATTCTCCTTCATATTTTTCCACCACTCGGACGCATAATGTGTGAAAGAATATTGTGTCACCTTAACCTTCTCTTTCTCCCGATAATTATTAAGGTCAAATAGATTCTCAATCTGTCACTCTCAATCAAGATATTTCACCGAATTGTGTTGACCATCAAATCGAGGGATGTTATATTTTAATCCCTTGATTTCTCGTGCTGAATCTAAACTAGACCCTGAATTCAAGGTGGAGTGTTGTCTCCTGCAGGAATTATGATATCTGCTGTGGCGATGCCTTCTTGAAGACCCTAGGTGTGATCGCCTTTCTGATTCATTTGAATCTTCATCAGAACTATCATAACCCTGAAATCTGTGCACATGACCTTGAGGATCTCCTCTCATGGCCATGGATTGAGGTGTAGGAGGTTCCATGGTGTCAATATATCTCTCCAATCGCTGCACTTCACTCATAAGTGCATTCATCGTAACAGTAAACTGATCTGGATCAAGAGGTTTATTCGGTTTGATACGATGTCGCTCCAAACTATCTGGCACCTCGTCTCTTTCTTGCTTAGCACGTATACTTTTGGACGTGTTAGTCAGAGGCACATTATTGGGATTGCTCTCAAAAGGCGGGCTGAAAGGATTATTGTCTGTCATCTCCGCTAAGCTGCTAAGAAAATAAACGGTTAGTAATAAAAATCACCCCTTCCCTTTTATTATTAATGTCACTCACCAATTGTATAACACTCACAACTCACAAGGTGAAGGCTAATAAGGGGGCAATCGATCAATTTACCGCAAATTCAAAGCAATATAGGAGTAAAGTACTGCAGGAATTATTTCAAAATTTAAAAATATATAAACGCAAAATTGGGCTCTACAATATGGAATTCCAAAATTTTCAAAGAATAAGGAACAAATTGCAATTTTAATGGCACGAATAGGAGCTGTAATGAAGAAGTTATGATCAAAACAAGAATGCTTTATATAGGCCTAAAAAATTATGAGAATTAAAGAAAATTTTCCAAAACCAAATATGATTAGGATTCTAACCCCAAATCCCTTCTTGAATTCGAAGATACTTAATTACTTGCTGCCCAAGGTGTGTTTGTGCTCCAATTCTCACGCCCAATATATATAGAAACTCACTTTTCCGATTCCAACTAGGATTTTGTTTTCTTTTTTCCTTTTTAAAGTTGGATTTCATTTTTCTTTCTTTCTATTTCAGCTATAAATTTGAATCTTTCCAAAAATAAATCACAAAAAAATCATATTCTTATTCCCAAAATAACTTTTAGCCTGTGCAATTTCCAAATTTAAAAAAATTGCAAAACAACCCCAAGCTTTTGCCGATCTGAAATCCTGGTTTCCGATTTCAATTTCCCAAAATCTGATTCCCTTTTTTTTGAAAAGTCTTGGAACAATATTTTCCTATATAAAACTTGGAATAAGAAAACTGCGACAACTTCATCTCGATTCAAATGAAATTCGAGGTATATAAGATCGAAGAATCAAGAATATGACACTATATCTGGAAAGACAAAAGGACTTTTTTTTAATAAGGTGTAATCAATAATCAAAGAACAATTCAAGATTACGGAATCAAAGAACGATAAAGAAAACAAATTGGATTATGAGCATGCAATAATTATTCAGAAGATTGGAAGAAAAATATTGCAAGCACATAAACTATTTAAGCTACCTAAAAATATAAAACATACCGGGGAGGTGAAGGCGGATAATACTTGTTAACGCTCAGACCCTTCGACGTACTCCTGACTTGATTGATGAAGGTGAATGCGGATAGTAATACTGAAGTATTCTAACTCTCGGACCCTTCGACGACCTTAGACTCTAGATCAACCTTCCTGCTAAGAAAGATCAAACAAAAATAGTTAGAATATGACACGAAAGAGTTTATAATTTTAAGATGAAATTTTCGGAAATAAATTCAAGCAAAACTCAAAAACCCCTGATAATCTCGTCCAAGGCTCTTTTGCTTTGCTCTGATACCAACTGATATGAATCTCCTTGCGAAAACTCTAGATTGCAGAAATTAGATCTTTGTCTACACTAGGATTTTGCCCAACTTAGTATAAACGCACAAAATTCAAGCGTCTAGCCTGCAGGGTAAACTCAATTCCAACTTGCTCTCTAAATAGTCAGCATGTTTAGATCAGAAGGTTATTGATACTTAATTAACCCGCAATATTAAGCAACAATGAAGACGCTTGCAAGCAATGAGTATAACTCAAAATTCTGAATATTTGATTGATAAAAGTGTGTTAAAATACACGGCCATCTCTCTTTTTATAGAGGAGATTTCAAACCCAAACCCTAAACATAATTGGAATCTTAATAAACTTATGGCAGATTTAAGAAGCTAAAATCATATCTAACTAAAATACCAAATTTGAACCCTGATTCGACCGTCCCTAATTAGAATTAGGCTAGAAAAATATTAGCTTATCTAATCTTACCAAATATAATTTTAATAAGAATAAAATACTATTTTCAAAAACCCTAATGGATTGGGTTCGAAAATATTAACTCTTCAAAAGCCCACATGGTCGAGTTATGAGACTGAAATAAAATAATGTTACAATAGATTACAATAATCACACTACCTTATTAAAAAACACAGTGGGAAAAAGAGTATAGTTTTCTTCACGACGTCTCCAATTAATCGACTAGTTTGAATAATTAATCCAAGACCTAGCCAACTTATTCTTGAATTCTTCATCATGAAGTTGATCTATCAAATCATTCGATGTCGCATCCCTAAGCTTCATTCTTGATCTTGTCATTGGTCCAACCACGTCACTTAGAGGATCCCGAACATAACCCTTGAATGTTTGATCAAGTCGTGGAATGTATTCATTTATAGTGGTAGTCATCTTGGGATCTCCATCAGGGTGTCTTTGTTGGACCTTTTAATCCAATATATAAAAAAATGCAAACCCTTTGCCCCTTCCTATTGTTTTAGAATCCAAACCCATTAGGGTTTTTCTCTTCATTTTCACCCTACTCACTCCCTTCCCTCACATAGTTCTCCCTTCGCCTCCACATAGTACTCCCTCCCCCAGTCTCCCTCAAGCATCTGGCGCCACTTGAACAATCCTCCACCACCACCCCTCCGATTGCCTCCAACCATCACTCCTCCACCACCATCCCTCCATCGGTGCCTGAAACCCTAATGCCTCCGCCGCTTGGAACTTGCCTCCGCCATGCCTCGACGAACCACCGTGAAGCCCGCCGCGATGCATCCTCTGCTCCCGACCATTACCTGGATTCTGCCGCCTCCATCTTCTGCTCCTTGAACGTCTTTCCCACAGTGCGTCATCGTCTCCAGCGCCTCGACGTCCCCACGACGGCTCACAATAATCTGTTCCATGTCCAGATATGGTTTTCATTTTTCTCCAAAAACCTTTAGCGGCGACTTTTTTTATGACCCCCGAAAGAAGTTCCAAATTCGAAACTTATTCTGACCCTAGTTATGAGTTCATAACAATCGGAAGGCGGTTTTTTCAACACTTTCAAAGGCGAAAAATAACCGCCTTTGGACGTTGCATTTTAAAGGCGGTTCCTCAATGTGACTTTGATCAAAGTCACCACTGGAGAAGTTACCTACAAAGTGACTTCCCCGAGCCGTTAAAACCGCCTTTAATAGGCCGGTCTCCATTACTGGTGGTAACAATTTTTTCTTCAATTTCTACATAATCACATAATTAATTCACCATTCTTTGATGTTATAATAAAAATATGAATCCACGAGTTAGATCAAGGAAATGTTTGATGTTGAAAGTTGGTTTCATTTGGCTTTCATTTCAATGGCGTCATATTCAATAATTCTTACCTATTTTTCTAAATTCTTCTAACACTGTCACATTTTATTTATTTGAAACTATTTTAGTTCCTTTTGAATTATTTTTATTTATTCAATTTTCTGCAACATTATAATTTACATAAAATATTGAGATATTGACATTTGTGGTGAAATATATGATTAATCCTCATCCCATGCCAATATGCATCTTAATTATTCATAGTATCGTTTAAGCATTCGATTCCCGCGGATTAAACGCATAGGAAATGCCATTAATTAGATGATGGCAATCGTGCCACAAATAGTAAAGAATATCCCGCGTATAGGATAAATGAAAAGGAAGCGTAGTCTCCAGAATGGATTAATTAACCACACATTCATTCCATCTAATCCTCAATCCGATCGAATCATATGATTCAGTATAGGGCATATGCTTCTTTCAAATGCCCTGTACCAGATTGTACTGCTACTCGTAATACTACTCCTCAATCTGTGGAAAATGTAGGTTGATAGATCCAGAGAAAATGAAGATATAGATGTTCAAAATTACGGATTTCATTTCCCTGTTTGTATTAGTATTATGTTATTAAAACATTAGTAAACATTCTCAGATGGTTCCTCTACCGGACATAACATGTTTTAGTGAAGTTAAGGACATGTCAACTATTGCCGAAATTTAAAATATAGGAGGCTCCTTGACAGGTGGACTATCTTTAAGTTGTGGACATTCCACAATAGTTATTCTATTTTACACTGTATTTGTTAAATTACATACTAAATTTAAAAAATTTAAAGGTTAATATTGTACTTTTTATATCATATTTTTTATATTTTCATATTCAAATACACACTATAATTTGTTTTAACTTATAAAATACAATTTTTTTTTTAAAAGATGCAATTTTCAAGATAAAAAGTAAAGTGGTCTATCTGTAAACTTATGGATATGCCACATTTTCCGAGACTTCCCCAATATCATAAATTAACAATTTTTGAGTTTAAACTGATTTTATTTTTAAAATTCTCTTCTTCCAGTTTTTGTCCACCACCCTCGTCCACCATGTTTTGAAAACCACCAATACAATCATACTCACCATCTCTTCTGTCATTCCCACTTTCAATATTCTCTACTTTCAGTCTAAAATACCACAAATTAATTATTATATTTTTCAACCTAAATATCGTAATCCCTCCGTCCCATTATATATTTTCAACCTAATTATTATATTTTTCACTTTTAACAGGTGACTTGAAAAATATTTGATTCTTAATATCTTTCACTAAGTATAATTAAAACTTGTGAAAATTGGATATTTTGAAAATATATGTTATAATGAATTTAACATTGGATCACACAACAATATTTATATTAATATATCAATTCAATTTTAGAGTCAAAATTAGAAAATTTTGACTAAATAAATAGTTAAGTTACAGAAAAAAAATTTATACGATATTTTTGGTATTTTAAATACAAACACGTCTTATCATTTTTGAACTCAACAATACACTTTATTTATTTTGTAAAGAAAAATTTAGAGAAATATAGTACACCAATATTGAATAATTAGGCCAGGTGCCATTGAGTAATGGGTTCCTTCCAAGTATATGCCTCTATCTTTGCATCTTTTCTCCTTCAAATGTCTGTCTTTTAAGGGTATAAAAGTATAATTTTAGCCATGCATGGATTATTCGGCCAAATATTTAGCCTTTTAGTGCTAAGATCTCTGAAATGTGAAGAATAAGTTGAATGATTGATTATACGTGTATGATATAATAGATTAGAACCACATGTCATCAATTTTACTCCTTCTGGCACGCTGTTAAAAGTTCAATTTTCCTTTTCCGTTATTAGAAGGTTTCAAAAGAAGATGATCTATACAGTAAAGTTGTGTTTGAATGTGAAAATATAAGAAATATTATGTTAAAAATAATATTTAACTTTAAAAATACTTCATTTATAATCAAAAGTTTAATATTTATTTTAACAAATATAGTACTATATAAGTTGAAAAATATACTTCTTCCGTCCTAGGTAGAGTTACACTATTACTTTTTTCACGCCGTTCAAGGGACATGTTTGACTGTTAATATGTTTATCTACGTATAATAACGGTAAATAAAAAGTTGATATTTATAAACTACTTGTTATGATGAATTGAACAATATCATATACGATAGTATTATTGTTCATATATATATATATATATATATATTCAAATATGTGATTAAATTTTGATAAAGAATAGTGTTCAAAAAGTAAGGGTGCAACTTTAGTTGGGACAGAGGAATTAGTACCCTCCGTCCCTCTAATAACTTCCTACTTTCCTTTCTAATCCGTCCACAACTAATCACTTCCTATTTCTAATTTTTCTACATTCAACCATAAGTATGTGGTAACAACTCTTCCGTTATTATTCAACCGTATGAAAACACGCTCAATCTATCATAATATGTTTGATTGAGTACATCTAAAATTTTAATATTTGTAAATGTAGCACATAATTTTGTAATCTTAATTGAGGAGCCTCTAGAAGATGCATGTTCGTTTTCCCAAGCACCATATAATATAAATTGTTTGCTTTGGATGGTTCTGTTAACCAGGATAATTTTGTCATTTTGACTTTTCTAACTTTCTAAAACTACGTAGTTTTCTTTCGATCGGCTGCTTTTTCACCATCACCACTTCACGCCCAAATCTTCAAACATATGTCACCTGCATCGACGATCTCGATCGGCACTCCGCCTTCTTCCCGGCGACGCAATCTCCATCAGCGAGGTTCCCATTCAATTCCTCCATCACCACCTTACGCCCAAACCTATTAAATCCCGAGCAAATCTTCACGCCACCTCTGCACTCCGCCTTATTCTCGCCTGCGCAATCTCCATCGGTGAGGTTCCCATCTGATTTCTTGCCGATCTCTGTTTCTTCCCAACTTCAAAAGCAAAGAAGAGTACGTTTCTCATCTTTATTTGGCAATTTCATTGTTTTTCTGATCCTATTGTGTTTAATATGCGAATAATGTGCACTCTTTTTCCCCCTTGAATGTTTTTCAATGTTCAATGTTTAAGCTAGGGAAAGGACTCTTCTGCAACTTGGAAAAGGCTGTAGTTTTGTACTGTTCTTTTGCTTTATTTCACTTTAAAGTTTCAGAGATGACTGGTACAAAGATATGGGTAAATGTCAGGCATAATCTAAACTCATATAGTGGCTTTTCAAGGTGCAAAGACTTACAACTCCTCTTTGGCAAATTCAACGACCTTATCTTTTAGCTGAAAAGGTTTTCCTTGGTGGATACACAATTTCCATTTTTTAAAATTATAAATCACTGCAAAAATATTTACCTCATTTAACACTTTTCATATCTCAGACATTTTTTTTATGTGTGGCTCACTTTGAAGTGTGTTTTGCTACATTTGTTGGTTAAAACCTATGAATGTACTTTATGGGTATTAAAAAGATTTACTAAATTTCTTTTAGTAGTTTATGAATCAATGGTTGCGTTCTCTGATTGAACTAGGTAATGCGGTGGAAAATATCATTCATTTACATCGGATATAGTTTATGTGCTATTTCTGATGATGAACTATTGCGATTTAGTCTTCAATAGATAGTCAAAATCTTGCATATTAGCTTGTTTTATACTCTCTCCATCCCTGGATTAGTGTCTGTTTTGAAAAATAATTTGTCCCAAATAAAGGTCTCATCTTAGAATCAAGGCAAAAGTGACACTTATGAAGGTGGGCCTAAGTTTTTTCCCGAGCAAATGGACGGGGACTCTTATTTGGGGGTAATGAGAGTAATTGTGGCTAGAAAAACGACTGCAAATGCCGAAGAATGGCATGATTTTGGTGCTTGTGATTCTGGTAGTCAACTTTTGGATAACCCATCCTTTGTTTGAGTTCTTTCGATCCAAGCTTTGTGTCTCTGAGCATCTGACGCTTCGCTTCAGGGGGGAAGGGTGTTAGACTAAGTCATATAGAAGAGTAGTATTAGAGTTCTTGTTGTCTTCAAACTCTACTATGTAATCTTCTATATATTTGCACCACTTAATAATACAGTGCATTACGAGAAATAAAATCTCCAAACAATTTGTAGTATATTAATTTTAATGATTATGATTATACATAGTTTGAAACTTTAATAGTTAATTGTGTGTCTTAAAAATTGTGAAAAAAATTTCTACAATTTAATTTGAACTTTCTTCATTACTTTCTTAGCTCTTTTAAATTTGACACACTTTAGATATTAGTCAAATTTTTAAAAATTATCACTTTCATTTTATAGAAAAAGAAAATTATTTTCATCTATTAATCAATCTCTTCAATCCAGTGGCGGAACCAGAGGTATATCGGAGGAGGGGCGGAGGAGGGGCTGGGGCGGAGGAGGGGCGGCCACTGTTCATTCGTCTTGAGTGAAACCAAACATATACTCCTCCATCCCAACTAAATGTTTTTACTTTCTATTTTCGTGTGTCTCAATTAAATGTTGCTATTTTGACTATTTATTTTTCTAAACTCAATTTATGGCTTAAAGTTGACCCACTCATTCCCATTCCCAATTCTCATGCCACGTCAGAATGCATAAATAGCGTACGAAAAATTTATCAAATTTTTTTACTGAGACCAAGTGAGTATATAAGCGTGTAGTTTAATTTTATATAAGGAGACACATTTTTTTTAAAAAAAAGGAGTAGATAGGCCTAGGCCATGATTCTTTCCACATGGTTGCCCTAGCAAACTTTCCATCAATTTCCTGGTTCTTCGTTTCCCTCCCTCTTGTCCCCTTATCTAAAACCTAAGAATATTAATTTCGCGCCTCTTTTCATGCATGCTTACCATATCTTCTCTTATAGTACTACCTTCAAACACCATCATGCAACTTGCCAAACGCACATCCTCCATCATGCCTCTCTACACAACCTATTCAAACAAACCCTCATGCATCGAAACGTAGCCGCCCCTTTGCTTTTGTCCACCTTATCACCAACATTTTCTTCTTTGGCTAAGCATCGTTACACTTTGATTGTGGCAACATTTTTTTATTTCACTGCAACAAAAGTCTATTACAACACTGCCACTTTTTTTTTAAAAAAAATGTCCTAACAAATGCATATTAGGACGCTTATAAAATTAAACGTCCTAATACTGTTTAACATATATTAAAAGTGTCCCAATATATATAATTCGGCTACAAAGTGACCCAATATTAGAACTATTGGGACATTTATAAGTGTCCTATTAGATGTATGTTAGGACGCTTATAAATTAAAAGTAATTAGAACATTAGAAAGCGACATAATATTACAAGTGTCCCAATATATATATATATATGTAATTAGAACATTAAAAAGCAATCTAATATTATAAGGACGCATAAAAATAACCATATATTTTGTCTACAGAGTCGCTTAATATAGCGACCCAAAATCTATAGGAACTCGCAATAAGGGAACGTTTTAGAAGCGTCATATAAATGGAAGTGTCGTATTGGGACACTTTTTTAGCACTTTTGTGTTGTAGTGTTTGCACCAATAATATTTCTGTTTTTATAACTAACATTAATATAGAAATGTATAACAGGAATACATCAGCCTGTCTTAACAGAGTCTTCAACTACTATGGATTAAGCAAGATTATTTTGAGAGAACGTATTGACAAGAATAGGGAAAAGGTTGTGGGTCTTTTGTATTGTATTGAATTGAAATGAAATTAATGTAATGAAAAAAATAGTATAGTATATATACACACATATAGCTAAATTAAGTAAAATTTTACCGTATAAAAAACGAACTGAACTAAATAGCAACTGAGCTGAAAAGAATAGGATTTAGTACTAACAAACCCTACATTGAAATTATATACTAGTACTCCTTTGTTCCACTAAGAGTGACGCCATTTTCAGCAAAAAAATTTCAATATATGTTTGACTATTGATAAATCTCTGCGTGACAATATTATGTCTACTATACTATCACTGCAACAAAAAAGACCTAATCAGTGGCGGAATTGGAGGGGGGCGAGCTGGTGCGGCCGGCCCCCCAAAATCCGGTGAATGAAGGGGTAATCATACAATTATTCTTCATCCGCCCCTCCTCAAATTCGTCCCTCCTCAGGTGCTGAACTCCGCCCCGCCCCTCCTCAAAGTCTGGCCTAGTTCCGTCACTGGGGGCGCTTTTATAAGAAGTTTCCTAACAAATGTATATCAGGATGCTTATAAAATCAAAAGTTCTAATGTTGTGTGATACATATTAAAATTGTCCCAATACATATACATACATACATATACATATATAGATATAAATAAAAAATTAGGATATTACAAAGCGATCCAATATCAAAACTATTAGGACATTTAGAAGTATCCTTATAGATGTGTATTATAAATTAAATGTCTCAATACATATTTAACTAAGACATTAAAAAATGACCTAATATAATATAACGCATAAAAACAACCATATATCTTGTCTATAATGTTGTTTAATATAGCGATTCAAGATCCATATATAGGGACTTGCGATAACGGGAAGTTGTTTATAAGATGCATTTAGAAGCATCCAATAGAGACATATTGACACTTTTTTAGCGTCCTTAGAGCTTTTTCATTGTGTTGTATTTGATATTTATGGTGTCTTAAAAATAATTATCTGAAAAGCATATCACTCTTAGACAGACAGAGAAGTACTAGGGTTTTGTGTGGGCTCTACCGCACCCAGCCAATGTCTTGCATCCTTTAGTTGAGTGTAAATGAGATAACATTGTTTTTCACCAGCGAAACTCATGCGATAATATAATCTGGGGAGGCCCTTCTTTAGCCATTCATTTATATTTCCTAGATCCGACCACTGCATTCATAGAATTCGCTTAATGATGATCACACAATATAGTTTCTGCTCAATCTCTCCCATAATCTCCACACATATATAATCACCTGCAACTCGCATGGCCTGCATGCTTCATGTCTCCTCTTCCATTTCCATCTTTCTTACACATGACCCTCTGAGTACCATGCCATTAGGGCATACCCCCTCAAAACTTGACACGTGGGGACCCCTCGTGAATTAACCAAACAAAATTTCTTTGTTGCAAACATAATAACATGCATCACTGTTCTTGCTTTCTGTGCATGTACATATATGAACGGGAGTGATGGGGTAGTTTGTTCATGATTGATCCCTTGGTTGTCGCCGCTGCAGGATCCTATTATGCTTATGCTGTCTCTGTGAATAAGCAGATGGTGCGGTGTCTTTGGTACGGGTGGGTTATAATCCTGGAGGTTTTAGTGTTTGATAAATTATGAAAGAAAAAACTTTTAAAATAAGTAGAAGGTACAAAGAATAAAACATGAGTTGTTCTCGTTCTGCTATTAAAATAAGCTGTCGCTTAGTTACAAGAACAATTTTACCAAGCACAACAAGATATTTCAGATGTATTCTCACACTAGTCTATTTCATACTCCTCCGGTCCACTAAGATTGACATCATTTTCTTATTTGGATGGGTTTTTTCTCTAATATTCCTCTTACACAATTTCCACATATAGCAGGGGACAATAATGTAGATTTTATATTAATAAAAGTGCTAAAATAACCTTATGTTTAGGTCGAAAGTGTCAATTTAACTCTGTAAAATCTGAAATTGTAAATTTAACCATGGCAACGGAAATGTGGCATGAATTATGTAAAATGACCATTATACCTCTATGGACAAAAATCAAAATTTGAAAAACATAAAAAGACGATATTACCCTCATTGCTTATCAACCAAAAGTTTTCCCCCTTTTCCTTATTCTCATTTCTTCCTTTCCCACTCAACCAATTCATCTCTCCCAACGCTAAAGATAACTCCCTTGTTGTAGCCAACTGCTCACAATCATTCGCTCACGACGAAAATCCTGATTGTTCTCACCGTTTTGCTGCAGAGGCGCAAAGATTCCATCGACTGGAAGAAGAAAATAGCCGCTGGAAGTGGCGTTTCGACCAGAAAATAGGGCAACCTGAAAAATGGTACTACCTTCATTTCGTTGGATGTGACATCACAGCTTTAGGTGATTGGATTTAGGTGAATGAAATGTGTGCATGAAATTGAATTTAGAAAGCAAAAAGTAGAATGAGTGGATGAAATTGAAGGAATCTTGCCATAAAAGGAAAGTGTGCCAAATTCACAAAAACAACCAAAAAAGGAAAGTGTGACACTTTCAATGAAACGGAGTGAGTATTATATTCGAAATGTTTAGATGGGAAGAGGAAGTCTTTAAGATGGAGGATGCCTTTTGTTACTCTGCCTAATAGATAAATCATGAAAAATTCTGTTCGAATAAATTTTAGAATTAAATTGAAATTATTTAAAATTTAATGTGTAATTCATTTTTAATTTTTTATATAATATTATTATAATAAATAGAAATAGGGTAAGTTTTGGAAAAACCCGCCTTTCCATGGGCATATAGAAAATATGGTTTAATTTTAAGAGTTGAGTGCTAAAATAACCATGACTTTAGGTTGAAAGTGCCAATATAACCCTGCAATTTCATAAAGTGCCAAAATAACCCTTTATTCCATTGACTTTTTGGTCAATCATTTTATGGCCAAATTTTGTTTAAAAAACCATTTTGCCCTTTCTGGAAAAAAAAAGAGAAAAACCCAAGACTTTGTCTCTCTTTCTTCCTGCTCTCGTCTTCCTCCCTCAACGCACACACCACCTGAGACCACCAAAATTCTCCGACGATAATTCTCGTATCTCAGACGCACGGTGGGGGACAATTCACGACGATTCGCGTATTTCTCGTTTCAAGAAGACGATTCACGGTGGCTGGCTAGTGTTTCCAAACGACGATTCGTGATGGTGGTGGCATGATTGGGGTTGAGTCGTGGTGAATGGTGGGGACGATTCACGGCAATTCGCGGCGGTGGACTAGGGTTTTCAGTGATTGGGGTTGAGTCATGGTGAATAGTGGGGACGTTTCACTGCGGCGGGCTAGGGTTTTCAGACGACGATTCACGGCGGCGGGCTAGGGTTTTCAGACGACATTTTGTGGCAGTGGGTAGGGCTTTCAGACGACGTTTTGCAGCGCGGGGGGGATGGGAGATGGAGAAGGGCGGCGAAGCGAGGGGAAGATGGAGGAGTAGGGTGACGGGGGTCTCTGTAGGGTGGTGGTAAGGTGGTGGCTAGGTGGTGTTGGTGAAGTTTCCGTTGGCAGAGATTTCCGGCGGGGTGGTGACTGAGGTACTTCTCCAGATCTGGTGCCGACGGGGTGAAGTTTTCTATTTTCTGTAGGGTGAAGTTTCTGTTGGCTGAGGTTTCAAGCAGAGTGATGGTGGAGGTTTCTGGTTGTGTGGTGGCGGACATTTGCGGTGGTATGGCGAAGGAGGTTTCCGGCGGCGAAACAATAGTAGTCTCGGTGGAGCAGCAGCAGTAAAGAATAAGAAGATGAAGGGTATTTTAGATATTAATTTTTTTAGCATCTTAGTTAAGGGTGTATCTGTCATTTCATTTATTTTTATTGTCGAAATTTCATGGGCTATGCCAGAATTGCAGAATTTGGGTATATCGACACTAATTTTTTAAAAGTTAGGGTTAGATTGACATACACAACATTTAGTTAGGGTTATATTGACACTTTATGAGATTGCAGTGTCATATTGGCACTTTCAACCTAAAGTTAGGGTTATAAATGTAAATAACCCTAATTTTAATTATACAAAGGTAAAATGTTTTAGTTGCAATATTAAAAATTAACTATGCAACGTGCAATAATTATAAGTTTATGACCCGATTAATGCAATTCGAAAATTGTATATTGATTTCTTCTAATTTGCAGTTTAAACCTACCGTCTTTCAAGAGACGAACTTGTGCAAAATATTGAGAAATATCGTCTTTCCATAGACTTATGAAAAACGGAGTTTAACTAAAATAATAAGAGGTAAAATGTCTTTGTTGCAATATTAAAATTTTATTATGAAACATGTAATTATAAAGTTTACAACCCAATTCATGCAATTTGAAAATTTTATTTTCATTTTACTTAATTTACATTTTAAATTTTGGTATATCAATAATTTATGGAAAGACTGCTTTTCAATAGACATACTCATGATTAAATGGTAGTATAAAACAAACTTTATGCCAGTGAGATATTTATTCAACAAAATAGAAACAAAACACAAATGGACATTGAATAAATCCCGATGCTTGCATCACCTTACGTCATCTCCCTCCTCCTCGTCATCTCCTCAGAGTCCTCAAACAAGTCGATAAAGTCAAAATTCCTGAATTCCGTAGATTAGTACCGAATTTCTTAAATTATATTAAAACAAATTTTAATTGCTATATAATAATTAATATGTGAATAGTTAGTTAGATTCACAATTTCACATGTAATTCGTAAATATCAAAATCTACATAACTATGGGAATTTTTGAGTAAAAAGTGTGCGATTTGTAATAGAGCTGACAGCGTGTTATTTCCAAAAATAAAAAACAAAGGGAAAATCTGAAGCTAAGATTTATTAATTTCTTCTTCTAAACACTCCTAAAACCTTCCTCCTTAAGCTCCTCCTACTCCCTTTTCGTCTTCATAAATCAGCTCGTGTTGTTAATCACAGTTATCAGATCTCAATTTGCATTTCAATTACCCCAAACACAAGTAATTAGCGCATTTCAACAACATATCCGTGTCTGCGTTATCTCAAACCGAAATTCGGAGTGTGTGAGTGTGTGTGTGAGAGAGAGAGCGAGAGAAAAGAGCTGAGCTGTGTGTGTTTGAAGAAGACAATGGGTGCAGCGCCGTCGTCGCAGCGGTCGAGCGGTGGGGAAATGAGGCTGCCGGAGACGGCGGAGTATCTGATCGGAAGTCTGGTTGGGGAGAAGTCGTATCCGCTTGACTCGGATTACTGGCAGAAGCTTCTGGAGTTGCCTATCGATCTCAACTGGCCTTCTGATCGCGTCCTTCAAGCTTGCCAACTCTTTGGTCAGTTTAAATTACGCCGATTTTGTATGATTATTGTTGTTATTGGCGGTCGCATTGCGATTTGGAGGTTTTGCAGTAGTTGTATTTTTGTTTCAGTTTGGTAGGTTTGAAGATGGTTATACTGTTCATGATGTGTGCGGTTTGGTTGGGCTCTATTCAAATAGGCTGCTGATCAAACTAGATTGACAATTTTAATAGTATGATATGATGGCAAAATTATGGCCTCCGGTGTATTGTTCAGTGATTTTGCTGGTTAAGATGTGGAATTTTAAAGCTAGCTAGTGTAATTTGAGAAAGACTGTTGTAATAATTATGTTAAGTTTGAATAAAAGCCGCTATCAGTAAAATCTTATGCCTTGATAAATCTGAGAAAGGAAGATTGTGAAGGCTGTCTGTTGTGGATTTAAGAACTATGTGGATAAAAAGGTGTTACTCATTTTATCTGTTTTTTTGCGTCACTTTTTCACAGCTGCAAATAACTGTCACACTAGGCACCTTGCAAAGATTTTAATCCACCTCGCGTGGTGTCTGCAAGAATGTGTATCCAGCTCTGGTGTGCCATCTGCTGCCCTTGTGAAAGCTCTTAATGCCTTGTACATTTCCTCTGTTTTTCTGAAGTTTTCAATCGAGAATGCCAGAAGTGACAATTTTGAAGAGTTGCACCTTTCCCTGGATGGAAGCGAGACATTGCCGAGCACCTTCTCAACTGGTGGTCCACTTATTTTACCAACTATACTTTTCTAATAGCTCTTTCCTGCGGATGGTTGCTTTTTATATACATTGTTTTCCCCTTTGAACACAGATTATAGCATTCAGCATCTGGTTATGCAAAGTGTCCTAACATTTATTGGCAAGGTAGATGTTAGGTATGTTGTTACTCTTTGAGAAGTTTCTCTTGATTTTGAGATTGTGTCTTGTAATCCTGATATCTTGGAAATTTTCCACAGCACCAACACCCATCTCTTGCATCATGAACTACTCAACTTCATGCTCATAGCCATGTCAACCCAGCTCCTCAGTGGACCATCACCAGGCCCCGA
>JAULKM010000010.1:7627246-7654650 GCA_032355605.1 Rubia tinctorum
GTTGAAAGAAAAGAGGTGGTGGTAGACTATGTTCCAACATGCGAACAATATGCAGATATATTTACTAAACCACTGGACGCCTCAACTTTTGAATTTCTTAGACAACACCTTGGTGTGTGTCAAATATGAGGTATACCTGAAGCTCCACTGTACATTTTGTATATTTTTGGGTTCAATTTTTTTGTTTTAAAAAATCAGAAAAACAAAATAAAAATAGAAAAGCAAAAATAAAAAGATTGTTGGCGGTTGAATAAAGAAAGTGGTGGAAGTTTGTTGGAACTTATGAAAATGCATGAATTGACAAGAGAGAAAGGGTAATTATTGCCTAGGAAAGGCAAAAGGTGGCATGGTTAGAGGAAAAAGGGAAAGAAGTTAATTTGTGTTCAAACTCTCTACATTCCCTCTTTTACGCACACACTCTCCCACTTCTACCAAAATTATAAAACTCTTGAAACCTCTCTTGCCGAGTTGTTAGTGTGCACCAAGAACTCTATCCCCAAACTCCTTTGTCGAGATACTGTGCAAATGGTCGGAAACAAAAATCCCATCCTCCTTACTTTCTGTGAATCAGAAAAGAAAGCCAACATGAAGGGAGCTTCTACCTCAGCCAAAAAAGTGAAGAGTCCGCCCAGCATTGAGAAACCGAAGTACCAAAAGGTAACTATTTCGAAATCTACTGAAGTGGTTTGGGATTATAAGGTGTTTGACTCGTTGGATGATTTTGCTGAGTGGATTCAAGCTAATAGAGTTCCGGTTGATTTGAGAAATTTAGAGAAATTAAAAGTGGAATTCTTAGATGTGAAAGTGGATGAATTTTTATCTGGTGATATAGGAGACATGCACTATATTGAGTGTTTTTAAGTGAAACTGCTTAGGGGTCAATATAAGAAGTATAGGGGTAAATATATGTTTCATGTATACTGCTACATACCTAGGCAGAACTATGAAAATATTGAGGAGATTTTGAATAAAGAGGTTGTAGGATTGAAGGAGGTGAAATCCACTGATCAGATGAGGCTGGTCAAGTTTGATTTTGATAATGCTAGAAGAATAGAGGAGCTCAGGGCAGTGAAACCCCCTGTGATCATGATTACTGACAGTGATAATGATGTTGAGATAGAGTATGTTCCAACATACCAGTTAGCAGAAGATGTGGACATGGAGGATGCTGTTTAGGCTCTACAGAGAAAGGAGTGAAGATGCATGATGATGCAGCTGATGAAGATTCTGGAAGATTGGAGACAGGGGGAGAAAACCCCACTGATAAATCTGTTGGAACTGAGGAAGGAACTCACTATGTTCCAACACATGATCACCATGTTAGAACACAGGTTTCTGAGCAACAGGGAGAAGAGCAGGGTCCTGATCTTGGTTATTCTAGCGACGAGGTTCTGGATGAATACATTCAGACAATGAAGACAAAGAGGAAGATTGATGAGACTGAGACTTCAGTGCCATCCAAGAAGGCCAAAGTGGCTGAATCTTCTCCAAGGAAGAAGAAGACCGGAACAACACTTCCTCCCCCTACTGTAAGAAATGCTTACTCTGAAGTTTATTATGACATAAACTGTGAAGAAATAGGAGAATTTTTTTCTCAGAGGAAGGTTATAGCTGAGAGACATGTAGACCTTGCAGCATACAAACCCAGTGGGTTTTCAGATTTTTTGGAATTAGTGGGAATAAAGAAAGCGACTACATGATTCATGGATTACAACAGACAGATTGTCTGTGAGGTGTATTCGAACTTAATGGCTGAAAATTTGGAGGAAGGATCACCCTGGTACAATAGGGTTTATGTAAGAGGAAAGGTTGTCAACTTTTCGGCTGACGCGATAAATAAGTTGTTGGGGCTTAAGAATCCAATTTTTGAAGGTGTGTTTGATGATGGAATGGAGGCCACTGATGATCAGATATTGACAGAGATTTTTGGTGGGTTGAAGACTGCATGGGCACCCACAGGTTATTCTCAGGCGTCTAGCCTGACTTCAAGATTTTTTGGATTATATCAGATTGCTGTCAACTGCTGGATGTCGTCTACCAACACGACTGCTCTGACTAGAGAAATGGCGAAGCTCCTGTACTGTGTTGGAACACAGCAGCCGGTGAATCTAGGCCTTCTCATACAGTAAGCAATTGTTCGACAAACAGTCTCTCCTAAGGCAAAGCAAGCTTTGGTATACCCGTGTATTATCTCAGCTCTAATCAGAAGTGAGTGTGTCAAGGCCAAGCCAACAGATAAAATAATTGAGACTGAGCCTCTGAAACCGAACAAGAAGACTTTTGGTCTAAGGCAAGTGCATGACTTACCTTGGAAGCCCAACTCTGGTGAGTCTAGCTCGGGTCAAGGAGATAAGAAATCAAGACTGGATGCTGTGAATGTAAGATTGGGTGCGATTGCTATACATATTGATGCCTTAGAAGCTGGAAAGGCTAAACTGGAAGAAGAGAAGACTTAGATGGAAGTATAGACTCTGGACAGAATTTTTTGGAAGACTATGTTCCAACATAGTCCTTATTATTCTATTTTAAGATTCAGGGGGAGCTGACTCGTTACTCTAGCTTAGTTATTTTCTTTGGCATGTTTATTGGCCCCAAAGGGGGAGACGATTATTATTCTGGAGTTGGGTGGTGTAATTTTAATTCTGAATTATTTTTTGTTTTCTGGAATTCTGGTTTTCGTTTAATTCAGAGTTGATTACTCAAGTATGTGCCAATATAGGAAATTCTGGAATTTAAATGTCTAAGTATGATGGATGTTTCTTCTGGTTTTTATATTCAAAAATGGTTGGGTCCACAAAATGCCAAAGGGGGAGATTGTAAAGTCATATGTATCTCATGGATTAATGTGTTGGCATTTGTGAACTAGTGATAAAGAATAAAACATTCCATGTTGGAACATACCGTCGAAGTGCAGATTTGCGAGAAGAATATTGCGACGGTTTTTGGTTTATGGAAATTGGAGATTTACCAATATTTGTTTCAGCTATGTAGAAGTATAATGGAATTATGGAAAATCCCTTTATTTATGAGATTTAGATATGCTTCAAAAGCAGATAAAGAATAAGAATATTATGGAGATAATTATGGAGCTATTATAATCTGCAATGGACTATAAATGGAGGACATTATACTGCTGCAAGAACAACGAATTAAAATAGAGAAAATCTGCACATCATATTTCTGTCTATCGAGAGCTTTGCGAGAGACAGAATTATCATGTTTCAACATACACGACCTGTGTGCTAAAGTTCAGAACGTATGCCTTAAATCCTCGAGAGGAGGAGATCAAACGTCGATGAGTTTTGAGGTCAGAGGGAGTCTGATCAAGGCAGATCGGTAGCAAGGGGAGATTGCAAAATCCACACGTTGTAATTAGAAGATAAGTATATTTGTATGGTGTGCTTTGTACTGTATCTCTTAGTGTTGAATTTATTTTGAATTGGGTCAGGCCCCGCAGATGTAGGTGACTTTCACCGAACTGCGTAACAAAGTTGCGTGTCTCATGTTTCATTTACTTTACATATTTGGTTAAGTTTGACTATGTTGGAATATAAGGTTACTAGTTAAACTAAAACGGTAAAACCAAATTTTCACTTTTTCAGGTCTGCCGAAAGATATTCAATGCAAAATTCAACTTGATTCAGAATCTGCTCCTTGCGTTATGAGTTAGATCAATAACTTATGTAGTAGTACTTCATTACATTTTCTCATGTTTAAGATCCTTTGGCTCGATAGAATTGATAGGAAATGTAAAGAACTTGAACCGAAATATCATGAGGTATCCAGTCTCCCTCTTTATTTATACATTTTATTTTCTTATTAATAAATGGATAGGGATGTGCCAAACTCCACCATAATGTGTGATTTGTTTTTTTAGTATGCCATCAATTTAAAGACATTTCTTTTATAATACCTGTATGGAATAAAACTCGGTCCCGTCAACTAAAAATTAATCGTTAATGAGATATATACCAATATAACCCTACTTACCTGAGCAAATATCAATCTAACCTTTAGATAATTTTTCGTGCAAAAATAATACTAACTAGTTTACATAAGTGCAAATACAATCCTAATATACTATTTCCCGCATTTACCGGCGTTTACCTTATATAAAATGACTAAAATGCCATTTAACCTAAAACCTATAAGTGTTGGGACATTTTTGGCCTCAACCACTACCATTTCCAACTAGCCAGCCACCACCACTTCCTTCCTGGCCGCCGCCACCACCACCATTTCCAGCCAACCAGCCACCACCACTTCCCGCCAGGCCACCACCACCACTACCTCCAGCCAGCCCCGCCACCACCAATACCCTCTCCATCGATCCTTCCTCGATCTAAACCCTAGCGTCGGCCAAAGCCTGTCCCAAACAACCATTGCTCTGAACGGTGCCTCCTCCGCTTCTCGTGAACGGTTCCTTCTCTGCCTCCCATCAACAGTGCCTCCTTCGCCTCTCGCCGGAGAAGTCGACGGAGAAGAAAGGAGAGAAGAAGAAGGGGGAAGTCGACAGAGAGGCAACGGAGAAGAAAGGGGAGAAGAAGAAGGGGGAATTGGAGAAACTAGTGTTAGAGAAGTTGACGGAGAAGAGAGCAGAGAAGAAGAAGGAGGAAGTCGACTGAGAGGCGACAGAGAAAAAAAGGGAGAAGAAGAAGGGGAAATCGAGAAACTCTCGCCAGTGAAGTTGACGAAGAAGAAAGGGGAGAAGAAGATGGGGGAAATGTAGAAATTCTCGTCGGTGAAATGGAGAAATGGAGAAGAAGGGGGAGAAACTCTCGCCGGTAAAATGGAGAAATGGAGAAGAAGGTGGAGAAATCTCGTCGGTGGAAAAAAGAGAGAAACGAGGGGAAATGAAGAAAATAGGGCATCAATGTCATTTCACAAAAAATTCAAATTTTCAAAAAATTTCAAAGGGATAAAATAGTAATTTCACTGAATTCCAGCTTAAATTGATCGGAATAGCTTGTTTTGCATTTATGCCAACTAGGTAAGATTATATTAACACTTTTAAACACTGAAATGTTATATTGACATTTAAATGAAATAGGCAGACACTTTTCTCATGATTATTAATTGCGGACACTTTTCTCATGATTATTAATTAAGCAATTGTAGTAGTAGTACTATCAATAGCAAAGTAGGCCACAACCCATGTGGTGAGTAAGGCAAATTCATGCTTGAAAACGATATGCTGCCCATCATATCTTTCTGAATTTTAAAAATTAATAGTACTCTTGCGGAAATTATTAACTCCGTATTCGATTAATTATAAAATTTGATAAGACCATATATTCAATAAAAAACTAACTAAATCAATACCACCAATATTATATAATTAAGTTGGTTTTCGACATTCTTGGTACAGCTGTTTTAGTGAACCACCATAACCCATTATTAGGACGGTAGTTGTATTAAATTTTAGAGAAAAATTCACATATGATAGTATTATAATAGTTTATAGTGAGACAAGAAATTAAATAAAATTATAAAAAGTAGTCTATGTCATCTTCCATCCTTTAAACAATTATATTTAATTCCCCATTTCACTATAAAATTGGGTAAAATACGGTATTGCATAAATTTTGAATACCACAATAGAATTGTATCGTATCAAAACAATTATACATAAATTAGAATATTAGAATAACGTGCATTTATACCCCTGAGTTCTTTAATTTGTGCACATATACTTCCAATTTTTTTAAAGTGCATTTATGCCCCAGGTGTTATCTGAAAAATTGGTCAATTTTGATCATTGTTGGATTCAATGGAAATGACTGTTTTGACCTTTCAAAATAAAAACTCTCATCTTCATTTTTCTTCCTTAGAATGAAAATCCTTTAAAAAACAAAAAAATGACCGACAGTGAGAATTGGTGTGGTGGATGGGTTGGGGTTTGGCGGGATTGGGTTTGGGATGACAGTGGTTGGGCAGAAACAGTGCGGTGGTGGTGCTTGCTTGTACGATGGTTGTGGAGGTGTTAGGTGGGGGTTGAGAATCGGTGACGAGGAGGGGCGTTGTCTTGGTGGTGGTGGGTGGCGAAAACTAGGGTAGTTGGCGATGTGACGAGAAGCCTGAGTGGGGGGTTCGGTGGGGGGTGCTAGGCTTTTGGGGATTGTGGTGAGGTTTGGTCGGGTGGCGTCGCGGCTGAGCCAGGGTGGTGGAGGTGGCGATGGAATGTGAGTGGTGACAGGTTGCAGGGGTTGGCAGGGCGGGGGTTGCAGTGGGGGTGTGGCAGGGCGGCATCGCGACGATGGCAGGGTGGTGTGGGAAATGAGAAGAAAGTGATGAAGATGTCCAGAAACGTGATGAAGAGAGAAAGGTTTTAGATCAATGCGGCAGTGCGACGCCGAACCAGTGTGGTGGTGGTGGCGGAGCAGCGTTAAATATGTACTAATATTGATGTTGATGAAGGGATGACCCCACTTCAATGGAGAGTAAAATGGTGCCCGACTTTTTTTAATCAAGTGAAGAATATTTTGGTGATTTTAATATTGGCCAATGCCAGATAATAGAAGGTTAACCCGGACTCAGGCTGGAGAGACATGCGTTTTTAAGTCACAACTAATCCAAAGTTACATTGGACTTTTAGAAAAATTGATGGTATATATGCGCTAACTAATAAATTGAGAGACACATTTTACCTAGAATATTAAATACTAGTTAGTTGAAATAGTCATTTAATAAGGTGTCTACCTTTTCTGATTCTGTAGGTGATTGTTTTTTTGCTATTTTTCAACCTATGTAACTAAGTTAATGCCATGAAGAAATTCAATAGCTTTAAAGTTCTGCTAATTTTTTTTATTGTTTTTATGTTTTACACCACTTAAAGTAGTATAATGTATTATTCGATAATTTTTCTATTGTTTTTATGGTTTACATCACTTAAAGTATTATAATGTATTATTCGAATTTTTATAAACATATTTTCTTTTAGTGATATTAAGAAAATGGAACATGTTACAATTTTGAATTTCTATTTTAATTACCCACTAATATCATTATGGCATGGTAACATATATCAAAGACAAAGTGTTGGGAAACCCGTCCTTCCATAGACATATATTTGGAAAAATAGGATTTAATTAGAATAATATGAAGTTAGAAGTTTATACTTTACAGTAACACTACAAGTGAAACATTTATTTTGGTTAGAAATATTATATATTTAAACTAAATATTTTAGTTAGAAACATTATATATTTAGAGTAAAACATAGGATGTTTTGAATGTAACTTCCACCTAATCAAAATATCAAACTTCATAACATATATGAATACATAACTTCCACTTAATCACATAAAAAATTCGCTTGTTATGATAACAAATTAAATTGATGAGAGACAAACTTGACCTATATTATGAATTTATGATTAATCCATGTATCAACCTATTCTACATTAATTATCAGACAACTAATGAACTTTTTTTGGAACATGTATATAAAACCTATGATAAGAGACAAGGTATAGAATTTTCAAAACTCCAAACTTTTTTTCCTGCAGCTAAACAAATGGAACGGCAACACCAGAAGAGGCTGACGCAGGACCAAATCAGCCTATTAGAAAGCAGCTTCAACTTCAACGACAAGCTCGATCCTGATCGGAAAATCCAGCTCGCTCAAGAACTCGGGCTTCCACCACGAAAGATATCAGTTTGGTATCAGAACAAGCGTGCCCGGTGGAAGGCCGAGAGCCTGGAGGTGGACTACAAGAGGTTGAAGCAAAGGTTAGAAGATGTGTTGGCTGACAATCAGAGGCTGCAGACTGAAGTCCATAGGCTTAAACAAGAGTTGCATAAGGCTCAAGAAATGGTGAGCATTAATTCTTGCCTTTCAATATCTCATCTATCCAGTTCTTGTGATGAAGTTGGAAGCTCAAATTTGGACAAGGTTAACATGTTTGCTTGTCTTATTGGTGGAGGTCAAGGTCAGTTTGGGACAACACCACCAAATGATCATGAATTGTTTCCTTCCATTTCTTGACTATAATATATCAATAAATCATGCAAATTCTCCCCCACCCTCCCCCTTTTTTGTAATTTTATTGGAAGTGGTGGGAAATTGGATTTAGTTATTGTGAAATGTAAAATTTGTATTTTGGATTGTTAAGGGGTGGCTTGTAATTATAAATATCTGTAATCGCAATTATATTACCTTAAATTTAATGGTTTAGTTTATTTCATCTACTTTTAACAGCTTTTTGTACGGATACCGAACTACTCCCTCCATTTTGATGGGTTTTACACCATATATTTAAGTGTTTGGATTTATGGTTGAAGATTTGGGGATTTGGGGATTTAGTGATTTAGAGATTGAGAGAAGAGAAGAGAAGAGAAGAGAAGAGAAGGAGAATTCTATTATGTGAAGAATGAGTTCTTGCAAGTGTTAATGACATTACATAAAGAGAGCACTAAAATGTTACTACATAAAAAGACCAAAATACCCTTAACTATATGGCTAGTATAATGCTAGCATAATTCTAACATCTACATCAATAAGCATCGAGAGTTTGTCAGACAAGAAACGAAACCGTGCAGTGGAGTGAGCTTTTGTGAACAAATTTGCAATCTAGAGAAAAGAGGGAACAAAAGGAAGTGAATTAGTCCCAATATTCAGATGGTAGCGGGTGAAATGACAATCAATCTCAATATGCTTGGTGCGCTCATGGAAGACCAGATTACTTGCAATGTGAATAGCACTTTGGTTATCACAATGTAATGGCGTAGGACTAAGAATTGTGATTCCCATATCAGCAAGCAACCAACACAATCAAACAATCTCACACGTAGTCGAAGTCATGGCACGATACTCAACTTCTATGGAGGAGCGAGAAATAACATCATGTTTCTTGCTTTTCCTAGGAATGAGTGAGTCGCTGAGAAAGATACAGAATCCAGTGGTGGACTTTCGATCCTCAGGATCACCAACCCAATTAGTATCAGAATATGCACGCAACTGTAAAGATGATGACGAACGAAACAGTAGACTATAAAACTGTGTGCCTCGAAGATACCTAAGAATGCGAAGAATGGCAGACCAATGAACCGAAGTAGGGGCTGTGACAAACCGACTAACGACATGATCATGAGCAATATCTGGACGAGTAACCGTGAGATAAACTAAACTGCCAACCATTGTACGATATAAGGTTGGATCAGACAAAGGAGACCCATCAGTGGGAGACTAGTGAGCATTGGTCTCAGGGAGGTGTCAATGGTCTTGTTGTCAGTGAGACGTGCACACTCAAAAAAAGATTAGCTATATACTTGGACCGAGATAAAAGATAGCCCTTAGAAGAAGAAGCCCCCTTAATACTAAGAAAGTAACGAAGTAAAACCAAGTCTTTCATAGAAAAACACCGAGCCAAGTCACACTTCAGCAATTCAATGCCATCAAAATCATCACCAGTAATAATCATATCATCAACATACAAGGAGAGGAGAATATATACTACCCTTACTTGTATGTTTGATAAATAAGGCTGAATTATAAGAACTGGGAAAAAAAATCAAGAGAGGTGATCATTGTGAGAATTTCTCAAACCAGGCTCTGGGAGCTTGTTTGAGACCATATAGAGACTTGCGAAGCTTGCATATATTCCTCGGCTGATGCGCTACCCCGGAAGAAGGTGTCATGTAAACCTATTCATGAAGTTCATCGTAAAATAATGAATTCTTAACATCTATCTGGGATATTTTCCATTGACGAACAGAAGCAACTACAATCATAGTGCGAATGGTGGTCATCTTTACAATAGGGGTAAAAGTTTCCTCATAATCCATACTCCTGAGAATAACCTTTGGCAACAACACGAGCCTTATATCGCTCGATAAATCCATCAGATTTTGTTTTAATCTTATATACCCAACGAGAACCAATGTTATGCTTCCCAGAAGACAAAGGTACCAAATCAAAAGTGTGAGTCTGATTCTGCAGTGAGTTTCTCAGCCATAGAAGCTTGCCATAAAGGATCACAAACAACCTCTTTATAGGACGTAGGCCCATACAAAGAATGAATGGACACGAGAAATTAAGCAAAAGAGGGGGAATATGATGAATAAGTGAAATGAGGTTTGTTGGTATTCCTTGAATACGTATTAGCCACTTCCACAGGTTGGTACGGGAGTCTCGCTTCCCGGTCAGCGAGTCGGGGGGTCCAGGGGGCGGAGCACACCCTGGCCTGGGGATCCGGGGGAGAGGAGACGCCCGGCCCGATGGTATAACATGTCCCATATTTGGGCTATTATTTGTATTTTGTCTTCTGTTCTGGTTTGGGCCAAAATGTTTTTGGGCCCAAAGCCGTTAGGGTTTAAGGTGGAGAGGGCTATATATATAGTGTCTCGTCGGATTGGTAGAGATTAGGAAATCTGTAATTCTGGCCTTTTCTCTCTAGTGGAAATCGATCTTGGTCGGCCGTGGATGTAGCCAATTGGTGAACCACGTAAATTCTCGGTGTTCCGTCTTTCGCTTTATTTTATTTGCTTGTTCTTTCTCAGGTATTCTGCACAATAATTGTCATCTGGCGCACACACATAGAGATTGTAATCACAGTTTCTGCATTGCACCAAAGCTCCTACAGTAAGGGCCCTTAACAACCTCTCCATAACGTTTTTAAGGGGACTTACAGTTGGAAAGAGATAGATCAAAAGTCGAAGCATTCTATCAACTCTCGAAGTCACTTGGTACGAAGAAGTCCACTCTTCAAGATTTATATCTCTTTCCAACAGTAAGACCCCTTTACAACTTCTCCCCAAAGTTTACACACGAGCGGGATAACATTGAACATCTCTGGCCTAGAGAGAGAGGTTCAAATATCATCCCTAGTACTTCAGGAGGAAGATCTTCCCATTTCCGAGAATCATTGTCCATCTTCCTGAAGAAAACTAAAAAGGGGACTTCGGAGTGAATGGCAATATTGGACAAGAATTTTAAACTGGGTAAATTTTCTTTGAATGAGCTGAATATTGATGCAAATTTTACTGGCTTTTGTCCCCAATGCTCTTATTCTTGAATATATTTGAATCATCAAGTTCTTAATATGCTTAAATGTAATATTTCTAAATCCAACATGCTTGATATTCAAGACAATCTAACACCATTAATTAGGCCTTGTTTTCGGGTATTTTTAATTTCCTTAAAATTTCAGATTTCTAGAATCAAGTTAGTGTTGACAAGTTGATCACAATTTAGGTGCTCAATTGGTTTCTGGCTTGCTAACACCTTACAAAATTCATGTTTGAATGAAGTAAAAATAAATGAAATTTAAATCATTTATCCAAGGTACAGGTTAAACAAATAAAGCCTGGTATTCTTTAATTCCAATTATGATTACTTTTAAGTTTTAAACAAATTTAATACTCCCTCTGCTACCTTATTTATGTTCCACTTTTTTCGTGCAATATCGGTGCCTTCGTGGCTGACAATAATTGAACATTTTTCGTGCAATATCGGTGCCTTCGTGGCTGACAATAATTTAACATTTTTCGTGCAATATCGGTGCCTTCGTTGCTGACAATAATTTAACATTTTTCGTGCAATATCGGTGCCTTCGTGGCTGACAATAATTTAACTTTTTATACAGAGAAATTCACATTTTCTATGAATGTTAGGAAATTGTTGATATGTACACAAAGATATCATAAAACAAAACAAGTGCGATGTGTGTGCGCCAGTTGTAACCTTTAGCTCTTTTTTAGGAGTAGCAAATGGGTAAAATAGGTAATTAAAAAAATATTGGTATGACCTATTTCAATCCATTTTATGATAGGTCAAAAAATAGGTCGGGTCAACACGGGTCGATCCGGTTGAAACTCATTCAACCCGTGGATAAAACCTCCTTCAACTCATGGGTCAAAGTGGGTAAACCCGTGGATTTCAACCAATATATAAATCCATTTGGGTAAAATTCGTGGGTTTCAACCCATTTGGGTATATATACCAACTTATATGGGTAAAACTTGTGGGTTTCAACCCATATATTGACTCATATAAGTTTATTTGCCAACCAATATGCACTACAAGAAACAGGACCTTTTATGTCGGTTCTACAGGGCTTTTTATCTCGATTTTTAGTCCCAAAAAAATCGAGATAAATACTGGTGTAGTAAAAAGTAGCTTTTTTACCTCGGTTTAAAACCGAGGTAAAAAGTATTATTTACCTCGCTTTTTGACCGACGTCGGCAAGTTTTGTTGCCGACGCAAGTCTAAGATAGAAGGTCGACGATGGGAGACGATTGCTGCGACATCATTCGGCCGACGTCGTCAAGTATAGTTACCGATGTCAGTCAGAGCAAGAAGGCAGATGATGGGAGAGGAAATGTTGCAACTTCGTGCAGAGCGACATCAGTCCTAATAATGGCAACGTTACATACACTTGTAACCGACATCGCTTGTTTGGGGAAGTGATCATCGTGGGCATGATAACGTGGAATGTCGTTCAATACGATGTCATTTTGATGGGCTGATGTTGGACAAAAAATACCGACGCCGATCTATGCGACATCAGTAAGGTGTCGTTGTCGTATTGGTTTGTGCGGTATCGCGGCTTAATTGTGGAGACATCAATTCTCATAAAATAATATTATATTTTATATTATATGGCACAAACACTTTTTTGTCGCTAGCTGTTACATGTTATTCGTTATTTGATGATTCGTGAAACGGTTAAACATCAAACATCAATCAATTGTTGTTAAATTAATGCGGAAAAGAATGACATGTTAAAACCCACAAAACTATCACTTATATTACAGATATATGTTACAATCTATTAAAATACATAAGGTTCATATGAAATTTAATTATTAATTATATTGAACCTCCATTGTCTATGTTGTACGGTTTTAACACTACCATGACAATTAGTGAAATGAAAAGTCCATCCATGTAAATCCGAAAGTCCATCGATAACTGTCATGGTCCTATTACAACCAATCCACAGGAAACAAAATTTTATATTATAATTGGGCAGTCCCCAAATGAAATACACATAATATAGTCATACGTGGAGGACATTAATCTCAACATGGAAATAGTAACTGATCAGCTTCAATGCGACGCCGCATGCATGAGTCATCGATGTCACAAGGGCCGATTGAATAGCGAAGTCGGATAATAGGTATTTAAAGATTTTCCTAGACCTATGCGACATCGGTCGTTGTTCGGTACCATATCGCAATGGCCAATTAACTGTGGCTGACGTCGCACATTCAAAGAGTGTTCATATGAAAATGTAACTATTGTCCGCAATCAGCCATAATCTAAGCCTTTTTCTCACTCCTTACAAATATGGCATTATCTTGGAAACACAAACACTATACACTATATTACATGTAACACAATCATCATACTTCATGAAAATATTCAATCTTTGTTCAATGGGAACACATATACAAAATCACTAATAAAATTTATAAATAAACATGGAATGGATGTAAACTACCTCAATTTATTTGAACCCGTAGATGCTCCATTCTCATATACTTGATGTTTGAGAGAAGCAATTTCATTGAGCTCTTTAATTGTTGTAATGGTGTGAATGGAAAGGACGGCGTGGAGTTGGGTTTGGAGGAAGTGTGTTGGAGATGTGAAATGGATGTTTGTGCTGAATAATAATGAGATGAAATAGGTTGGAGGGAAATTTTTGTTCAAATTTGGTTCCCGCAGGGAATTTCAGGTTGGCCGACATCGGTCAGGGGCCGATTTTGGGTTTGTTCTAAGCGATACACTTGCGATCTCAAACACAAAGGTCGTAGTATAATTTTTTGAAAATTGTCGTAAAATACTCCGTGTTAAGATTGTCGACCCGTTGATGCCCAAATCGGAAGAACATTATCGTGAAAATGTGAATAAAAATGTTATCTCCAATATTGCATTCCAACTTCTCCCACTTCATTGGAGGGACCTAATTGCAAAAAGTAAAAAGTTCACCGGTTGTCCCAAACTCGATTCCAATCGTCCCAGAAAGAAACTTTGTTATCACTAGTCGAACATATAATATTGGAGAGTAATAAATAAACTGGTCTGATCACACATAGACTTCCCCTAGTTCTTTCTGATGATCCTCGTATACTTATATGTAATCATCTACAATTTACTCTAAACCACGTACTAGCGCTTTCTAAAATTTGATGGGCATAATTTTATTATCTTTTATTTCATAAAAAACCAAGCATATGTAATTTCTTATGATTCTCTGTGGTGGAATTATCGTCCCCATAATACTTATCGTAAAGGTATTGATGGAATACTAATAAAAGTGATGGACGATTACCCAAGTTCGTATCCCTCTTAGACAATATGCATAATCTCCATATCAAACATTTGTCCTTATATTTGGCTGCAAAGTTTTGAAGCGTAGGAACAATGAAGGAAGTTTACAAAGTTTCATCATATACTGTTTGTGAATAATTCGGGTCCTTTCCATTGACTCGTTCGTGCCCAAATCAAAAAATTCTAGTCATGACAATCTTAATTAGATAAGGGTATCTCCAGTATTGTATTTCAAGTTCTCTCAGTTTCTTGGAGGGACCTAAGTGCAAAAACTAAAATGTTCACCGGTTGTCCGAAAATCGATTTTGATCGTCCCAGAAAAAAATGGTATCATCCCTATTCAAACTTATAATAAACAAGAGTAATAAAGAAACTAGTCTAATTCCACATAGACTTCCACAAGTTCTTCCGATTGACCCATGTATACTTATAAGTAATCATCTACAATATACTCTAGACTACATACTAGTGCTTTCTAAAATTTTGATGAAAGGAATTTTATGATCTTTTTAATTCATAAAAAACCAAGAATATGTAATTTCGTGTGATTCTATGTGGTGGAAATTGTCGTTCTTACAACGCTCATCGTAAGTGTATTAATGGAATGCTAATAAAAATGCGGGGCGATTACCCCGGTTCACATCCCTCTTAGACAGTACACATAATCTACATATAAAACATTTTTCCTTATGTTTGGCTACAGAGTTCTAAAGCGTAGAAAACATTCAAGGAAGTTTGGGCCATAATCCAATTTTTGCAAAGTTTCGTCATATACTGTCTATGAATAATTCAAGTCTCTTCCATTGACCCATTTATGCCCAAATCAGAACATCGTGGTAGTGACATTGTGAATTAGATAAGGGTATCTCCAATTTTTCATTTCGACTTCTCCCACTTTCTAAGAGGGATCTAAGTACAAAAATAAAACTTAACCAGTTGTGCTTAAATCGATTCTGATCAAAACAGACTTAATGAAGTTCATGGACATTTAAAATTTTCAGTTAGTTGTTTCTAATATACTATTAACCGCTATTAAGGTCAATTATATATTTTTTGGTCAAACGCGGTCCTATTTGCTATGCTAGCGGGTTGAAATTGTTAGACCCACATTCAGGTTAGCCGACATTGCACATACTTCGATCATATGTTGGTAAGGTGATTGAACTGTGACGTTGCATGTGTTGAGGTGGAATTCACAAGGATTGAAACAACTATATATGTGGAGCCCACCTCATAAATCATTTCAAACACTCAACCTTCCCTGGAATTCCAACAGTCGCCCAACCGAAGTTCTCAACGGTATGGTTTTTATATTCTTTAAAATCCTTCATTGTATTTTTTCCCTTCAAATTGTTATGTATATGGTTTGTGAGTGTGTTTTATGTTTTTCTTTTTGTAGTTCCCGTGTATTAGGGTTTTAGGATGTACACTGATATGAATCTCCTTGCAAAAACTCTGGATTGCAGAATTAAAATATTTGACCAAATGAAGGGATTTGAAAACCCTCACTAAGTCGCACGAACTGATCGCTAACTAGCCCTTGGGATTGATGCTCAACTTAAAAAATTTCTCGTTAACTAGCCCGCGGGATTAACTCACAAATAAAAGATTCTCTGTTCACAAACTAGCCCGCAGGATTAGTTCACAAAGGGTATTGATACTTAATTAACCTGCGGGATTAAGAAACAATGAAAATTAATGCTCGCAAGCAATAAACTCGAAAATCTAAATTTTTGATTGAAAATAATGTGTAAAATTTCGTGGATGGCCTCCCCTATTTATAGGGTATAATTCGGCCAGTAAAAATAGAAATTAAAAATAATTAGGGCAGCTTTAATAAGCTAAAACAATAACTAACTAAAATACTTAATTTAAATCTAAATGATGACCATATTCATCCAAGTAAATCAATCCAAATATTTGATGAATTCTTGAATGAATCTACATTATCTAAACTTACCAAATCTACTTCTAATCAAATCAAAATTCCTAAATTACAATATTTCAAAATTAATTCTAAATATGAGGACACTACCTCATTAAAATCCAAATGGGGTAAAGCGTATAATGTTAACAATCTTCAAAAGTAATTGAAGATAAATTTCCCACACATTCTATGCAAAGTACTGCTTTTAATAGGTGGGGACACTGACTAGGCAGTGACTGGATGCTAATTGAACAAAACAAAGGCTTCAACTGGCGAGAGAAGATTAGGTGGCGATATAATAAACTAGCACGCAATAAATTGAACAACCCCGTTAAAATGAGCAACAAGGTGAGGAGGTGGACAAGAGCTGAACACATGAAACACACGCGCCTTCAAGTGACCCACGCGTGAATCTCACGTGTTTTGCTGAGAGATTGCGTGTGTGGAGTACGCGCCAATCGTGTTCTTCACTGATGGAATTCTCTTCACCGAGCTTGTCTCCGACTGAGCTTCACGGACCATGTAGCGTAGATCGTAGTGCATTGAAATGGCGATTGAATCGTAGTTGTGTAGAAGACGAGCTTGGCATCGGAAAAATGGTGGAGAACAGAGCTATGGTGAGATGATCGGTGGAGCTCAAGTTTGGTTCCGATCGAAGCTGAGTGGATGGTCAGAGATGAACTGACAAAAATAGAGCGGTGGATCTGTGGCCAAAGCAGATCAACTAGAAGAATAGTGGACCAGGAAATCAGTTTGAGACAGAGTTGACCAGTGGTTATGCGGATGTCTGGCGAAGAAAGCTTCCTGATTTATATGTTTTTGAAAATAAAATTAGCAAGAATGGAACTTGTGTATAGGTCGGTTGAGCTTCCATAGACAGATTTTCTTGCCCGGAAAAAAAATGCAGTTATGAAGGTACTAATTGATATCCCCCTACGATATCAACTGATGGCGACTGATTTAATGGTCACAGAAACTTTCTCTTTGCTCTGATACCAACTGATATGAATCTCCTTGCAAATACTCCGGATTACAAAATTAAAATCTTTGACCGAATGATGGGATCTACAAATTCTCACTAAATCGCACAAACTAATCACCAACTAGCCCTCGGGATTGATGCTCAACTCAAAAATTTGTTCGTTAACTAGCTTGTAGGATTAACTCACAAATAAAGGATTGTTTGTTCACTAAATAGCCCTCGGGATTAGTTCACAAAGGGTATTGATACTTAATAAACCCGCAGGATTAAGCAACATTGAAAATCAATGATTGCCAGAAATAAACTCGAAAATCTAAATTTTTGATTGATAATAATGTGTAAAACTCCGTGGATGGCCTCCTCTATTTATAGGGTATAATTTGACCAATACAAATAGAAACTAGAAAGAATTATGGCAGCTTTAAGAAGTTAAAACCGCATCTGACTAAACTACCTAATTTAAATCTAAATGATGACCATATTCATCCAAGTAAATCAATCAAAATATTGGATGGATTCTTGAATATATCTACATTATCTGAACTTACCAAATCTAATTCTAATCAAATCAAAACCCCTAAATTACTATATTTCAAAATTAATTCTAAATATGAGGACACTACCTCATTAAAAACCAAATGGGGAAAAGAGTATAGTGTTAAGCTCTTAAAAATACTAAAATAAAAAATATATAATAAATGATATTTTTAATATCGTATCATACCCTCCGGGGTCGAAAAGTTTCATCCTCGAAATGTGAACAATCTTCAAAAGTAATTGGAGATAAACGTCACACGACATCCCTGCAAAATACTGCTTTTAATAGTGACCGAATGCTGACTAGGCAGTGATTGGATGCTGATTGTACTAAAAAAAGGATTCAACTCGTGAGAGAAGATCAAGTGGCAATATAATGAACTAGGTCGTGATAAATTGAACAACCCGCGTTAAATGAGCAACTCGCGAGAATAGATGGACAAGAGCTGAACATGTGAAACACACGTGCCTTCAAGTGACCCACGCGTGAATCTCACGTGCTTTGCTCAGAGATTGTGCATGTGGAGCCAATCGTGTTCTTTGTTAATGGAATTCTCTTCGCTGAGCTTCTGTCTGCCTGAGCTTCACTAACCCTATAGTGACGATCGGAGAGCACTGAAATGGTGATGGAGTTGCGGCTGCATAGAAGACAAGCTTGGCGTCGAAAAAGACTGTGGTGAACGGAGCTACGGTGAGAAGATCGATGGAGCTCAAGTCTGGCGACAATCAAAGTTGAGTGGATGGTCGGAGATGAGCTCACGGAAATAAAGTGATGGATCTGTGGCTAAAGTAGATCGACAAGCAGAATGGTGGATTTAGAGATCGGTGGGAGATAGAGCTGAGCAGTGGCAGTGCGAGTGTCTGGCAGAAAAATCCTTTGGATTTTTTTGAAAATAAAATTAGCAAGAAAGGAACTCCAAGAATGGAACTCTTGTCTGTAGGTTGGTTGAGCGCTCATAGATAGATTTTCTTGCTCCAAAAATAAAATTGCAGATATGAAGGTACCAATTGATATCCCCCTATGATATCAACTGATGCCGACTGATATGATGGTCACATAAGCCTTTGCTTTACTCTGATACCAACTGATATTAATCTCCTTGCAAAGACTCTGGATTGCAGAATTAAAATCTTTGACCGAATGAAGAGATCTGCAAATCCTCTCTAATTCGCACGAACTGATCACCAACTAGCCCTCGGGATTGATTCTCAACTAAAACATTTGCTCACAAATAAAGGATTCTTTGTTCACTAACTAGCCCGCAGTATTAGTTCGCAAAGAGTATTGATACTTAATTAACCTGCGGGATTAAGCAACAATGAAAATTAATGTTCGAAAGCAATAAACTCAAAAATATGATTTTTTGATTAATAATAATGTGTAAAATTCCGTGGATGGCCTCCCCTATTTATAATGTATAATTCGGCCAGCATAAATAGAACTGAAAAGAATAATGGCAGTTTTAAGAACCCAAAACCATATCTAACTAAAATACATGATTTAAATCTAAATGATGACCATTTTCATCCTAGTAAATCAATCCAAATATTGGATAGATTCTTTGAATCTACATTATCTAAACATACCAATCTAATTCTTATCGAATCAAAACACCTAAATTACCATATTTAAAAAACAATTCTAAATATGAGCACACTACCTCATGAAAAACCCAATGGGAAACCCCCTCCTTCACCGGTTTTTCAGAAGGCTAGCATCGGTTTTTTGGGGTCTAAAAAATGTGTGCCTAAGTAGGGGGTGAAACGTTTTCATCGGTTTTTAAAACACCAATGCTAATTTAGCACCAGGTTTTTTATGTTAGCACCATTTTTTGGAACCAGTGTTAATTTAGCACCAGTTTTTGTTGGTATCAATTCTCAAAAACCGATGTTAATTTAAAACCGGTTAATTCTTAGCACTGGTTATAAAAACCCGGTGCTAAAAATATTCAAGGATTAAAAAAATGCCCTTCCTCCGTAAGCAGCTGCGCGCAACTGCATTCAGAGGAAGGGAAAAAATGTCATTCCTCTGTAAGCAGCTGAGCGCAGCTGCGTCCAAAGGAGGGAAAATAGCTAAAATTAATAATTTAGCAGGGCATTAATTTAATAATAATATCAACTTCACAAAATTAATAAAATATAAATATAACAAAAAAATGTATGATACAAAATTAATAATCTATGTGACTAACATAACTATCTCAAATGACTAAACATATATTAGTTAACAACTAGGTAGGGTGAGCCTCACCTATGCCCTGAAAGCATCAAGAAAGAGAATAGTATGAGAAGGGATTCCGAGAGAAATACAATATTGCAATACACATCAAAGAGAATGACTCTTCAAAATGAGGAAAAACATTTAGAGCGTTCGATATCAAACCTCTGGAGAGGATGAAGGGTTCACTTGGGCACATGGCCAGTGCAAATTCTGCATTATCCTAATGGCCAGTGAGAATCTGAAAAGTGCAAGAATCCAGTGTTATTCAACTTAAGAGATAGAAGACCACTCACTTTCTTTCTTGTGAAACAACCTAGTTATAATCATACCAAAACAAACACAACCAGAACCAAAAAAAATTCCAATCATCAAATGCAAAACTAAGGTCACATAATTAGGATCAACTACAATTATTACAGCCCTACAATTATATCATTGATGTACCGAAGTTTCTTTTGGGTTCCAAATATGATATTTACCGTCTAGGTAATTTCCACCTAAGCAAAGATTTTATAGCTTCAAGACTAAGTTAATAAGATTTGATCTTTGATCACAAGCTACATGAACCAGTACTTCAATTCAAGAACTAATATCAAAAGATGCAAGCAAGAGCAGATTAAAAGAGAACATAGATAAGAGCATCATATTGTTCAACTCCATGTAGTAAACAACCTCAAAATAATGGCAACTAAGAGCAATTAATTTCAATTTTAACTCACCTTGCTTTTGTCTCCCAACTCAGGCAGCTCACTCTTGCAAACATAACGTCCCTATGCAAGTAAACTATGCATAGGTTAAAATAGGTGGAAAGGATATCAAAATACAGTATCAATGCAAGTAAATTATGCATTATTGCTAACAAACTTCGGACCATTACCCAGTAGTTAGTGTTTTATGATCCTTCACCAGATTGATCTTAGCACACTACAACCAAGCAGATACTAAAACTAGAAAACATTATCTTCATACCTCACTCACGGTATAGAATGCACGGAGAGTCGAGAGTGATCCCAATTTTGACCAGCTCCTAAAATGCCATTTTGTGATGACAATCAAACCATGGAACATACTACAACTTTGTAAAAGTAGGAGAGATATAAACTTCTATTCAATGACCTATTACCTTGTAAACATCGTCTGGAACAAGATATCCGAGACCCCTGAAAGCAAGTAGACAGTAAAATACAGCTACTCCATGGAGATAATCATAATAAACACAACGCATGATTCAGAGTAGGTTTTAATAGTGAAGTATCACCTCTCCAGGTTAGCAAATGCATGTTATACCTACAAATGCAATAGAGGATTATTATATAAAATTCTACAATATATAACCACCATTTAGCCACATTTATCTTCCACTCAAGTACAGCCATTACAGCAACATTGGTCTGCAACCCATATGACAACATCTAAGAACCACATAGGTTACCATACATCATTTTTATTTGTGCTTGTTTTATAAAAAATATAATGCATAGGTATCAAAGGATTGTATGCAGAAATTGAGACAAGCTCTACATATTAGTTCCTTCCAAGTTAACTAATAAAATGTTTGTAAGTTAACAGGTGCTTACATTAAGTCGTGCATTAAGAAATATAACTTAATTTTCTAAAGCAAGTCGCACTACCCCCAAAATTTCTTTCCCAAAAAAACTAAAACAGATGTCTTGACCTAGAATAAATATGCAACCATCTTGTCTATATATAAGTATAATCCTCGATAATGTAATTAGCACTACAATTATATCCATTAAACCTATTTCTCATCACAAATACTACATGCCTTCAAACTTTCTAGAAGTATTAGATATACAATACCTAGAATTCTAGCGTCCTTGCCAATTCCTACGGTTACATCCAATAAAAATAAAATAGTGTCCTTTTCCAACAAGCCAAAAACAGTATAAAAGCATTTATATTTTTTTACAGTTGCTCGTGAAGCAAAGTTTTCTATAACAACTAAGAGAGGTGGACTACAAAAATTATACTACAGATTATATACAACAGAAAATATGAGACATTGTTGCACTATTAAACAAGAAAATCCAGAAAATATACCTTTGAAATTGGACTTCTATACCTGTATACAAAAGGCACGAGATCAACAATATTGTTTGTTTTGATCCAACATATCAATGAACCTCACATAATAATAAACTGAAAAAGTACCTTTTCTGCTCTCCATGTCGATTATCCGATGTTGTGCTTCACGGTTATAGACAATTTGAGAAGCATCAATCGTTTCTGCTGCTTTGTCCATTAACTTAAACCAGGCCTATTAGATGCAAAAGGGAGCATCATAATTAGAGTGGTGCTAACTGAATTCTCTGGCCACATGTAGAAACAACGGCATCAACGGCGGCGGAACCCTACACCGGTGGGGAAAAAGCAGAGCAAAAAGTAGAGCTCTTTCTCCGGTGGCAGAACCCTCCCGCTCGGCGGCATGAACGCGTAGGCCACTGTCCCCAGAACCCCATCGAACGCTCCTTGCCGCCGTGGTTGTGCGTTGGTGGAGAGTGGTGGTGGAGGGAAGATGTCGGAGGGCCGGTGGTGGAGGGCCGGTGAGAGAGATTGTGCGATGGTGAAGGGTGGTGGTGGAGGGCCGATGGTGTGAGGGTGATGACGGAGGCCGGTGGTGAAGGGCGGCGTGAAGGTGGGAGAAGGGGTGAGGTAAGGGCGAGGTAAGGGTGAGGGTGAGGGTGAGAGTGAGGGATGAACAATATGTTTGACACCATACACTAATGGGAAATTATATTATAAATGTTAATAAATATTAAAAATAAATGTTTTTTATGACTACTATTTATAATATAACATTATAAATATAATATTTATATGGAGCATTGGTTTTTAAAGCCTTAAGAATGAAGGAAGATACATATTTTTAATAAGAAAAAGGTCCTGAATATCATATATTCAGGTCCAAGTTATGTCATTTTTTGAGCGGCTGAGAAAATCTAAGTATGGAACCCAATTTAGTTATTAGTGTTTCTATATAGATCAAGTAAAGGTTGATCGTTGATTATTTAAAGTGAACTTCGTTTTTAGTGTTTATATATATAAAGTCAAGTAATAGTACCCGTTGTGTAGTTAAAGTCAAACTCTTTTACTCGTTTTTATGCTAAGTCAAGTAAGTGTTGACAAATGATTAGTTAAAGTCAACTTATTTACTAGGGTTTATATATAGAAAACCAAGTAAAAGTTGACCGTTGATTAGTTAAAGTCAACTTAGTTCATGGTGCCAAAAAATCGGTGCTAGAGGGGGGTCTTTGTGGGTGTGAGAGTCAATCTAGTTCTTTGGCATGTATAGGTGAATGGAAGGGGCTCGAAAATCAACTTTGACTACTTGCACACAATTTTGGAGAATTATACTGTGGCCCAAAATTATGTTTCCCCATTATCCATTGCTCCACTATACATGACTTTTGTCATTCTTACCTACATATAAAAATATTAAATAATATATATATTTTTTTAATGAATTTTGGGACTTAGAGTTGATGTTTTATAGTAACTTAAAGTTGATTACATAGAAGTAAGAAAGAGAAACCATAAAGGATTATGGATATGTTCTTGTACCCGATCAATGATAAATATTCCATTAACGATTTGGAAAATAAAATGGGGGTGTATATGGAGGCACCACGTTTGAGCAGATTTAAATTTGGAGTTACAAGTAAAGTTTTTACTTTTTGCACTTAGGTCCCTCCAAGAAATTTGGAATCGTCGAATCACAAAATAGGCAACACCAAAATTTAATTGAATAATATACGATTGGGACTTTGTGATTTGGGCATCGTTGGGTGAATGGAAGGGCCTCGAAAGTTAATATTGATTACCTGTACACAATTTTGGAAAATTATATTGTGGACCAAAATTGTGTTTCCCCATTATTAATTGCTCCAAACTACATAATTTTTGTTATTGTTACCTCAATATAAAAATAATAAATATTATTATTTTTTGGTGAAATGTTGGAATGCGCTATTAGATGTTTTTGAGTAACTTAGAGTTGATTACATAGAAGTAAGAAAGAGAAATCGGAAAAGATTACGGTTATGTTCTTATGCCCGATTGATGATAAATATTCCATTACGGATTTAGAAAATAAAATGGGAGTGTATAGGGAAGCACATCGTTAGAGAGGATTTTAATTTGGAGTTACGAGTAAAGTTTTTATTTTTTGCACTTAGGTCCCTCCAAGAAATTTGGAATTATCGAATCATGAAATTGGACACACCAAAATTTAATTGAATAATATATAATTGCAACTTTGAAATTTGGGCATGTATGGGTGAATGGAAGGGCCTCGAAAGTCAATATTAATTACTTGTACACAGTTTTGGAAAATTACACTGTGGCCCAAAACTGTGTTTCCCCATTATCCATTACTCCAAACTACATGATTTTTGTTATTCTTAACTCAATATAAAAATAATAAATAAATATTATTTTTTGGTGAATTGTTGGAAAGCGTTAGTAGATGTTCAAGAGTAATTTAGAGTTGATTACATAAAAGTAATAAAGAGAAATCGGAAAGGATTATGGATTTTTTCTTGTGCCCGATCAATGATAAATATTCCAGGACAGATTTGGAAAATAAAATGGGGGTGTATAGGGAAGCACCACGTTCGAGAGGATTTTAATTTGAAGTTACAAGTAAATTTTTTACTTTTCGCACTTAGCTCCCTCCAAGAAATTTGGAATTTTCTAATCATGAAATTGGCGACACCTAAATTCAATTGAATAATATATGATTGCAACATTGCGATTTGGGCATGTATGGGTGAATGGAAGGATCTCGAAAGTCAACATTGATTACTTGCACACAGTTTTGGAAAATTACATTGTGGCCTAAAATTATGTTTCCCCATTATACATTGTTCCAAAATAAATATTTTTGTTATTCAAACATTTATATTTTTATTTATATTAGGTCAATAAATGTTGATTGCTGATTAATTTAACTCAACCTAGTTATAGGTGAACGATTTTGAAAGTTAAGAAAAAAATAATTTAGTTTAGAGAGGGAATATTTTTCCAGTTTTTAGCCAATTGCCAATTTTTTT
The DNA here is from genome assembly GCA_032355605.1 of Rubia tinctorum. Lineage (NCBI taxonomy): Eukaryota > Viridiplantae > Streptophyta > Magnoliopsida > Gentianales > Rubiaceae > Rubia > Rubia tinctorum. The sequence continues at coordinate 7,652,261 of JAULKM010000010.1, forward strand.
GAAATTTTTGTGAGAGATTGATTATTTAAAATATTTAACACTTGTTTTGACACCGGTTTTTAAAAAATTGGTGCCAAATATTTTTAAAAGTATGTGGTTAACCATTAGATAGTTAACGTCAAACATTTTATTCTTATTTTTATATATTAGTTCACTAAAGGTTGATCATTAATTAATTTAAATCAACTTAGTTATTAGTTAAAGTCAATAAAAGAAGTGAAAGATTTTGAAAGTCAAGAAAAAAATGTAATTTAGCTTAAAGCAATTGTGCCCATTTCATGAAATTTTGCCAAAATATTTTGAAAATTTTGGCGAATTTTTTTGAAATTTTTGACGGGTTGATTAAATTTAAAAAAATTAACACTGTTTTTTAATTAACACCTATTTTTTAAAAATTGGTGTAAAATTAGTATCGGTTCTTTAAATTAACACCAATTTTAAAAATTTTGAGGCATTTTTTCAAAAAATTGGCAATTTTTTTAAATTGGCGGGAAGATTGAATTTTAAATTTTTTTAGCACCGATTTTTTTAATTAACTAGTGTTTTTAGAAAACCGGTGTTAAATTAGAACTAATTTTTAAATTAACGCCGGTTTTCAAAAAATAACGTTAAATTTGCACCAATTTTTTTAAAATTAACACCAATTTTTTAAACCGATGCTAAATTAGTACCAATTTTTTTAAAAAAATTAACTCCGTTTTTAAAAAATCGGTGCTAATTTAACACATTCTTTTTAAAAACCTGTGCAAATTTATTTGGGGAACTGATTTTCTAAAACTGGTGACAAAAAACCGGTGTTAGAGGGGTGTCTATGTGGTAGTGTGAAATACATGCTGAGTTTTAATATTATTTAACTGAGTACCTATTTAATAACAAGTGTTTGATGCAGTGCTTAGGACTTTGAATGTTGATACTTGAGGTTTGGAGTTCAAAACTTCTTGCTAGAGGTTTTATTTTTAAGAATTTATGTTCCTGGTATATATGATGAGATTTAATATTATTTGATTGAGTGCTTATTCAATAACAAATGTTTGGGGTAATGGTTATTGCTCTAGACATTGAGGTTAGATACATGAGTTCAAATCTCACTAGCTCCTTTTTTATGAAGAATTTTTTTATTTTCTAGGTACTGTAGCTTTTTTGTTGATGTTTGTAGTTTTTTTCCTCTTGTGATGATGTTTTTTTATTATGAGGATGAGGTTTAATTGATATGAGTTTATGTTTTGAAATTTTTTGGGTGATATGGATTGATATTTGTAGTTTTTTAATCATCTCATGATGTTTTCCATTTTTGGCTGAGGTTTTGGTAATAAGAGTTGATATTTTTTATTTTCCGGACGATGTTCAAGTGTTTGAACTTGATGTTTGTAGTTTTTGAGTTGATGTTTTATTATTTTTAGATTAAATAATTTATACTCTTGACGTACTAGTAGTTTTTTTTGTTAATGTTTTAAGTTTTTTTTCCTCTCATGTCGATATTTTTCATTTTTCGTGTGAGTTTTATTTGATATGAGTAGATGTTTTGTAATTTTATAGAGGTTACATGTGTTACATGTGTTGATACTTTTAGCTTTTTTTTTCTCTCATGTTGATATTTTTCATTTTCTGGATGAGTTCTAGGTGATAGAAGCTGATGTTTTGTATTTTTTTTCTTATGTTGACGTTTTTCATTTTCCGGGTAAAGTTTAGGTGATAGAAATTGATGTTGGTAGTGTTTGGGTCACATAGGTTGATGTTTGTAGTTTTAAATTTTTAATATTTAATCTTTGTTCATGTTTGTATGATTTTTAGTTGATGTTTTGTTAATAGTAGTCGACGATTTTTCATTATTTTATTGATTTTTATATATTTTTTTGTTGATTGTCATTTGGTTTTCATATTTTTTTGTTGTAATTTTTTAGCCGATGTTTTATGATTTTTCGTTGATGTTCTGCTTTTTTGCTGATGTTTTATAATTTTAATTCACTGACCATATTGATTTTTTGCTTTTTAAAAAACATTTTTTAAATTTTTATTGCAGATTGCATATGGCGGGAAATTGATGGGAAAAAAATTGGACTAAAAAGTTCCTGGAAAGTTATTAGCGATATGTTCCTATAAAATAATTAGAGATGAGTCTCTGTAAAATTATTAGACGTATGTCTCTGAAACTAGAATATTGTTAAAATTACATAAAGGTCCCAGCCTAAAGTTTATACTGCCTCATAGGATACCATCTCTTTTCCTTTTCCTTTTCTCATTTATCATTTTCTTTTATTCTTTTTCCTCCTTTTCTTTTTCAATTTTCCTTAGTTCATTCCTTTTCTTTCTCCTTTTTGTTTTATCATTTTCCTTTTCATTTTCCTTAACGTTTTGAGCTCGTCCCCGCCACCGTCTTCTTCCTCCCCTCT
>JAULKM010000010.1:7654750-7666331 GCA_032355605.1 Rubia tinctorum
TGATTTACATTGCGTGCTATTTAACTTGTCTTGAAACTGATACCTAAGAAAAACCAACCCAACCCCCCCCCCCCTTACAAGATTTTATATGTGCATATCTTTATATCTAGTGTAGTATTCACCTTTATATGTGAAAACCCTATGGAAAATCCCTCTTCTTTGTGGATGACCCCGATTTGCCACTATCTACTTAATTGTATTTATGAAGCATTTAGGGCTTATAAATTCTATCTTTGAGAGATACAACGACGACCTCACAGTGGATTATATTCTGCCAACTCAAAAAGTATAAACGTCTTTATGTTAGTTCATTTTATCCATCTTTTTTCTAAAAATGTTGCAACCACATTTAATATGTTTTTGGCTAATAAATGGTGACATCGGAAGTGAAGATATCCTTCAAGGACATATCTCAGAATTATTACTATATTGCATGCATAAAGTGTTATCATTCCACAACTACTTCTTCAGATTATGAATTCACATGCAATTTATGCCAAGAGAAGCAACTTGCACAACCAAGGTTAGAACTTGACCACTTACGCTCATTATTTATTGTCACTAGATACAGTTGTCCTAATAACATACTTAATGCATCAATTTCTGATTGATTTCAGTTGTTGTAATCACGTAGGTGTCGATATGAAACATGTCTTATAGATGATAATGATATTATCACCGCTACTTTCTTTGGTGAGCCTGCTAAAAAATAATTAGGCTTGACTGGTATGGAAGCTCTTCATGGAGTTACATAGGTTTAAGTTATTTTTATTTACATTTCAATCAACCACATCACTTAAATAGAATTTATTTTTCCTATTGATCACATGTCTTTCAGTATTATTACAGTTGATGGTTGTTATTATAATTGTTTAGTTATAATACATAACTCTTACGTTTTCATACAACCAGGAATATATTGATGACCGTCATTCTATGATTGACGATGTTGAGTATGTTGTTCAAATAAAAGTTCCTAAACTAAAAGAAGGTGAGGTTATTCCAAGGTACACCGTGTTCAACTTTGTTGAAAAGTCTACCTCTGAAGGACCAAGTTCAGAGCTATTAGCGAAAAAAAATGAAATGATGATGCTGTATTGAATGACAGTACATTGCCGTGTAATGTTTCTTTTGGCCAGTTAGTGAACTGCGTTCTAAGAAGCTCACCGAAACTAGGGAATCCAACACTTCGTGCTCCAATACAACACTCCACTCTTCAAGGTATTGATACTTTTCTTAATGTAAATGCTACTAGTGCATACAAGTCTCAGCTTGATACAAATTTAATTTATCATATGTATTGGTTGATTGATAGCATCTGGAGCTTCTTAAGCAGCTCATCCAAAGGTGAAAAAGAATTTGCTATCTAAACTTAATATAGATTGTTCTGATCCTTCAAAGGCAGAAGGCAAGAAGCCAAAGTTAGACTAGTTTTCAATTAGTTGTTGCATATATGTGAATATCTTTTGTTCCCCTTAAGGATAATATATTTTAATGCAACAGCACCATTCATGGGATGGAATTATGGATATTATTTTGGGCTAAACCGAACATCTTTTTACCTGCTTAGGCAGTTTTACCAATCACATGTAATGAACTTTAAAGTTCCATCTCCATGTAAGGAAATTTCATGTTTATAGAATGAAACTACCTTTATATTGAGATTGTCTATATTTTTTAAAGCTTTTATGGACTTAAATATTTCAGATCATATTTTTATTCAATGATTAACCTTTTTTAGTAGTAACAATTAGTTATTCAATCACCGCACACCGCACGGTGGAAACTAACTAGTATATATATAAACTCTTAAGGGAACTATCTTTTCAACCTAGATCAAGCAACAAGTTAGACAGTCAGCTAGGAAAAAGAAGAAAAGAGAAGAATAGTTACGCCTACTTTGTTTTCATTGCACTAACAAGAATTGATTTAAAAAGTGGATATTGCATGCTATATTATGCTTATAGATTTAAATGTATTATTTGAAAGATTTAGTTTAGGCATACAATATTGTGTTAACATTGTGATTATTACTGATAATTATTTTGTTTTCATTATAATTAAGTACGGAGTGTACTTTATCGCACTGTGCTTAATTATTGTGGAATTATATGAATTTAATTACTTTGATATTATATGTGGATGACCAGCTTGTACTTTATCTTTCCGTGTCAAATTTGGATTATGTGTTACCTAATTACTTGTCTGTAATTATTGGGGTCCCCGACACGATTGAAGTTCGGTCTAGAACGGTGGGGAACGGTATTGACCGGACCGTATGACTAGATTGGCTACTTGTGGCATTTGTGGTATGCTAGCATAACCATTTGGTACTGATACAAGCTCGTAACTGAACATATTGGGAGTGGTTGATGAATATAGATTCCTGGATCTGATAGCTTTCGGGCACTACTGAAAAGGTTATGCCATGTATGTTAGTCAGAGTTGTCATATAGACACTTGACTGCAACTTGGCATTAACCACCTGTATCTTTTACTATGTGCTAGGATTTAAGTGGCTATTTATTTTTTGTGATCACTAAAACTCCACTTGGTAAATACTGGCGATGGAACCTCACTAAGTAAGGAGCTTACCCTAATTTAAACAACCCTAATAGGTATAACCGAGCAGATAGAGTGAGCTCTTGTGCGAAGCTTTTATTTCATTTGGGGATAGGATCTTGGATGAGCTTTCGAAGCTAGAAACCAATTAAGAAATTTTATTGTTAAACCATATAAAACACTTATTATAAGACTTTCAATGTAATAGTAAGTTAGGTTTTGAATTCTAAAATCGCTTCTGCATAATCTGTTTTGCTTGTTACTGCATCTGATTAGCTGGATTCTTAGTATATCGCTTAGGTCCTACCTTGCACTTGCGTTGAGCAAGTTTGTCGGAGTTTTGGGGTGTTATGTATCTATTATGAATTTGTGAGATTTGATTTATCCTATTTTGTGCTTTGATTATCAAGTATGTTTTGTGCTTTTTTGTGTGATTAATGCATGATTTAGACTAGGATGATCAACTAGTTAAAGATTGTGAATTGATTTTTTGCTAGGTTTTTTGTCAAACCCGGAAGAATTTGTCATTTTATCGGTATGATTATTGTTGATTGACGTTAAGTTGTAATTAGGGGTGACAACTAATTATGATTTTTTATTGATGAAATTTCTTAGGTTTGGAATGAATTTGAATGGGTTTGCCTAATTATCGATGTGGCACACTAACAACGTCTAGCATGAATGCCGATCCTCGTAATTGTTGTTAGTAGATATACTTGTGCTATCTATATGTTTCTCGCTTGTAGGAAATTGTAGTAGTTGTGTTGGGTCTCCATGTTTATTGATATTCTTGGGGAAGTTTATTACGCCGGTCGTCTAGAGTGACCCAAGGGTAGGGGTTATTGTGTTGCGCCGATCGCCCACTTTAACTATAACCGAGGAGATGTGAGAAATGTCTTCACTCGAAAGGTGTTGACAAGTTCTCCACAATATGTGGTTAATGTATAAAAATAGGATGATTAGTCAATGATCAAATGATAACTAGAAATGTAAACCAATTGCGCGCAACACTCGTTATTATCTTAATTTCATCTTTTTTGCTAGTGTGATCATATTTGTATCAATCTCTATAATTGTTTGGTAATTTAGTAGTTTAAAGTAAGCGTAGTGTTTTTCAAAACCAAAACCTCCCACTTTGTTACCACACACGTAGAGTGACTTCGTCGTGTGTTTTTTAACTACGTTTAACTCTCGATAAAACCCCATTTTCCTCATGGATAACCCCGACTTGCTACTATCTACTTTTTTTTTAGTAGTTAGCTGCAATTAGAGCCTATAACTACTAACTTTAAGAGGCACGACGACGGCCTCCCAAAAAGCAAAAAATCTGAACTCGAATAACATGAACCAAATTTAAAATACTATTTTTAGATAAGCAAATTGAGGTAACCGATTCCTGAATGTGGTTTTTGGTTTGTTTTGGATATTGAAACTATTGAAACTCAATACGAAACCTGGTCTGAATAACGAATTGCATTTAAAAAATAAATTAATAATATAAATTAATAATATTTTTTTAAAACTCTAAAAATTATCAACGGGAAGTTGTACAAATGGTGGAAACTACCATCGTTATTCATACTCTGTTGTTAGAATTTGTGGCTGTATTGTCCAAGTTGACATTTATGTTCCTGGTTGTCCACTGCTGCTAAAACCCTTCTCTATGGAATTCTCCAGCTGCAGAAGAAAATCAATAGGAGCAAAGAAGGACTTCCTTCATTGGTGGAAAAAAGTAGCATATTAAGTTTGTGTTTTTCCTTGTTAAATTTCATTAACCATTGTACTTGCTTCTCTATGGAATTCTCCAACTGTAGAAGAATATCAATAGGAGCAAAGGACTTCCTTCGTTGGGGGAAAAAGTAGCATATTAAGTTTGTGTTTTTCTTTGTTAAGTTGCATCAGCCTCTATACCTTCTTGAACTCAACATAGTGGCAGAGTGGCCGGTGATTTTCGTTTCAATCTTTTGTTTGACTAAAAATTTAAATTTTTCTTTATTGATCTTTTATATTAAGTGTAATGCTAAAATTGTTGTGGCTGAATTTTTATTGTATTTTTTGAATATTTATTTTTGAACACTTGGGTATGATGGTGTAGAAATTAAATTACATATTTTTATAGAATTTTAAATTAAGTTATATATTTTTTGTAATTTTTTTATAAAAAATCTCATGAATTCGATTTACTCAGTTTGCAACCGAATTCCGAATTCGATTTGGATGATTTGATTATTCGTATCGGTTTCGCTTTTGAGTTTTTTAGGTCAAAACCAAATAATTTAAACCGAATAAACTAAGAACCAATTATACCGACCTGACGCCCACCTCTAACTCAAACAATAAAGTGGTTGAAGATCCCACAATTGCTCCACACCGAACGTGGAAACTTGAAAATGGAAACTTAAAACCAGAATTACAAATCTGGGGTTGGGGGGTTGTGTGTCAAGCCCAAGTGGTTACCTGTTAAATAGGTGTGTTATTTTTATATCTTAATTTCTAATCAGTCTGAAGTAGACTTTATCAACAACAAATTATGACAAAAATTATCAGGAGAATATATTTTGTGAATATGCTAACATATGTCAATAAGTAAGAAAAAAGGGAGACGGCAAAATTTTAGAAAACAGCATTCAAGATCCGCTCGTCCCAACTTTGACAGAAAATTGATAACTTAATCGCCTCAGGCAGACATCCATTCCAAAGTGATTATTACACAAACAAAATCTAGTGCAGCTAGAAAATACTTTTTCAACAATAATCTAATTGTAGTGGCTATGGGATTCACTGGATCAAATTAGGACCCTTCAACTACTGACCTTAGATACAAATCTCGTTTGAACACGTTCACCCACCTGACAAAACAAACCTTTATTTTTGGCAACCTACTTCTTTACCTCTTCATATTCTGCTTCTTGTGCTTGATCACCACCCTCAGATCCTCCAGCACCACCACCACTACCGCCTGAACCAGACATGTGTGCTCCGATTTTAGAGACAGCCTTGTTTGCAACGTCTATCTTGGATTTAATGGTGTCGACGTTATCGCCTGTTGTTGCCTCTCTCAATTCACGAACGGCAGTCTCAATCTCAGATGCCACTTCAGTAGGGATTTTGTCTTTATACTCCGCCAAGCTCTTCTCCACACTGTATGCTGTGCTATCTGCTTGGTTCTTGGTGTCAATCAGCATCTTTCTTTCTTGATCCATTTGCGCATGCAACTCAGCTTCCTTGAGCATCTTCTCAATCTCAGATTCTGATAAACCACCAGATGAACGGATAGTTATCTGCTGTGCTCTACCAGTGGTCTTGTCCTTTGCAGACACAGTCACAATGCCATTAGCGTCAATATCAAACGTCACTTCAATTTGAGGGGTGCCCCTGATGGCGGGAGGGATACCCGTCAGCTCAAACTCCCCAAGGAGCTTGTTGTCAGTAGCCAGTTCACGCTCTCCTTGCAAAACTTTGATACCAACCTGAGTTTGATTGTCGGCAGCAGTTGAGAACACCTGAAATGGAAAAGAAAGAAACCAGGTTCAGAGAGCAGAATAAGCTACAGAAACTACTACTACTTTTAACACTTTATGCTGTTCACAACTAGCCAAAAGATACTGTTCACAGTGCCTTCGAACAGCATAGACAAGGAGCACTATACCTATTCTAACATATGCAAACTTCAGTCGAAGCAGCTTCAACAAACTTAAAACTGAAAACATGCTCAAAACTTACCGAACTCTTTTTGGTAGGAATGGTGGTGTTCCTGTTGATCAGTCTAGTAAAGACGCCTCCTAATGTCTCGATACCAAGGGAGAGGGGAGTCACATCCAGAAGCAGGAGCTCTTTCACGTCACCACGAAGGATACCACCCTGAATAGCAGCACCCATCGCAACTGCCTCATCTGGGTTCACACCTTTACTTGGGGACTTGCCAAAAAGCTCTGCAACCACTTCCTGGACCTTTGGTACACGGGTCATCCCCCCAACTAGTAGTACCTCATCAACCTGCTTGGTAGTCACACCAGCATCCTTCAAACAATTCTTGCAAGGTTGTTTAGTCCTATCAATTAAGTGATTGACTAAAGTCTCAAACTTTGATCTGGTAAGTGTGATATTGAGATGTTTTGCCCCAGAAGCATCAGCAGTAATAAATGGTAAATTAATTTCAGTCTGTGTAGTTGATGAAAGTTCTATTTTAGCTTTCTCAGCAGCTTCTCGGAGCCTTTGGAGGGCCAGTCTATCTTTAGTGAGGTCAATTCCATCAGTTTTCCGGTATTCATTAACCAGAAATTCCAACAATGTATTATCGAAGTCCTCTCCTCCCAAGAATGTGTCACCATTTGTTGCTTTCACCTGTGTACGGTCAAAGAAAATATTAAAGACCAGACTCCAAAATATACAAAACTACATAACAAAGGTGGAAATTAACATACCTCGAATACACCGTTAGCTATCTCCAATATGGAGACATCAAATGTGCCACCACCAAGGTCAAAGACTGCAACCAGACCTTCTTTGTTGTTGGAACCGTAAGAAAGTGCAGCAGCGGTGGGCTCATTGATGATTCTTTGGACATCAAGGCCAGCAATACGTCCAGCATCTTTTGTAGCTTGCCTCTGAGCATCATTAAAATAAGCTGGAACTGTTATCACAGCTTTGTTTACCTGCTTCCCAAGGTAAGCCTCAGCAGTTTCCCTCATTTTTGTCAGGACAAAGGCTCCAACTTGGCTCGGTGAATACTGCTTACCATTTACTTCAACCCAGGCATCCCCATTTGGTGCCCTAACAATTTTGTAAGGAACCATCTTCATTTCCTTTTGCACCTGGTCATCATCAAAGCGTCTACCGATGAGGCGCTTGGTGCCGAACACTGTGTTGGTTGGATTAGTTACAGCCTGACGCTTGGCTGGTGTACCAACCAGTAGCTCTCCTTTCTGGTTAAAGGCAACAACCGATGGTGTGGTACGGGATCCTTCGGAATTCTCAATCACCTTAGCATTCTGAATAAAAATTGCAAGGGTAAGACAAGTTAAATATTACATGAAAGGTATACAGCAATGAAAAACAAATAAAATGTACCTTCCCCTCCATGAGGGCCACACAAGAGTTTGTGGTACCCAGATCAATACCAATAACTTCATTGCCAACAGCTTGTGAGCTGCAGAATCGGTGAATCAAAATTTTAGAAACAAGTAATGATTCAAAGCAGCGAGAATTCAACTTGGTAAGAAATGCACCTGAACGGCCTAGTCAGCCGTGCAGCTGAATGAGCTGAAGCCCATGATGACTTAGAATTTCCAACAATCTGCAGGCATGACAAGAATCAATACAAGCAAAGTTAACTTTATTCGACTATATACAAGCCAAATCAAAGTGCAGTGTGTCTGAAATCTAAAGCCACAAATAATACATACAACAAGAAGATCAAGGGCTGTTAAAACAGCCGTCCATCTTTCCTCGGAAGTAAACTTGATATACTAACTCATTGTAAGCCACAAGGGAAGTAAACATAGCACGAAGAATAAAATAGCCTGGTTAATATAGTAAAATCATCCAACAAAAAACCACAATTTTTTTGTTTAAAAAAATTTACTGTTTTACTTATGCTTATTCTGCTAATATTGGTTTTAAAATTTCACATAATCCATCCCGGTGTTTTCAATTTGTCTTTTCAACCAGATAGATTAACAAAAGGCATGAGCTGAATTATTAAGCAAATAATGGGAAAAAACATTGAAATACATACCGATTTGTAAGCGGAGAGAGAAGGGGACGCAAGATCACGGCGACGAAGCGATCTGACTAGAAAGGCGGTGGCCATGGATGAGCTTTTCTCCGAAGAAGGGATTGGCTGGGGTTTAGGGTTTTAGAGAAAAGGAGTTGCGGAGGACGGATGATTTAGAACGTAGTCAATAAATGAAGGTTCTAGCAGCTGTGGGTTAGGATTTGTGGTCTGGGAGAGTTTTACGTTGAGGTACACCTTCTGGTATTCTTATTCTCCAAGTATGGGCCAGGCTCAGGCCCAGAAGTTGTGAGCCGGTAACAAGGTATGAGGTGTAAGAAGTATGGTTTATTATATATTTTAACAAGTTATTATAAATAGTGAAAAATTAAAATCAGTGATATATTAGAATATTAATATCAGTAGTAGTAAAATATTAATATATTAGAATATTAATATCAGTAGTAGTAAAATAATATCAGTAATAGTAGAATATTACTATCTACCCCTTAGGTAGCATAGTAGTAGGAATGAGAGCAATAATATAAATTTTATCGTTGAACCTTAATAACTCAGCCTCCTCTCGAGTTTAACGACGCTGGGAGGGGGTGGGTCAAATTTTGGCACCGCTGCTGAGGATGTTAGTCTAAAGGCCTATAGTGTTGTTCTTTTGTTTGTTTTTTGTTTTCCATAATAGGTATTGCTTGTGTTCTTGGTGCGAACCGAGAATCATTGTACTACGATTTTGACTTTTGTGTCTGTTTATGCTCTGATTTTATTTGAAAAAAATGTGGAGAAGATAGGCTCGACGAGTGAAATTTTGTAGGATATGTCATTTCAACCACCCTATGGAGCCTTGCTCTTAGATGAGCGAATATGAGAGAGAGGAAGAAGTTGTTAGTTCCCAAGGCTGATGGGATCAAGATTGGTACCCATACCACGATTCTCCCAATTCCAAGTTTAGTGGTAACTCGAATTCGGGGTATGGAAATGCATCGAAAAACCAACACTTTGGGTTAGACAACCTATACAATGCCCCAAACCCAATCCCTAGGATTAGTTCCCAAATCGGATTATGGAGAAATTTTGCAAGCTATAGCTAATATGACCAAGAGTAGTGAGTTACTCCAATCACAATTGTATAGTGACATTAGAGATTTGGGAACTCAACTCTTCTCAAGCATTAGAGATTGAAAGGGCGACCAACTAGAAACCCAATATTCCAAAAATGAACCATCCCTAGTTGAACTTGAGATTTTGGTAGTAAATCCAAAGGGTATGGGGAGTGGTTTGTTAAGAGTGAAAAAGTTGAGGAAGGGGTGATTATACTTAATTCACCATATTACCTTTCACCCCAACCTCCACCTATAGAACCAACTTCCACATTTTTGGAACCCTTAGAAGAAACCATAGAGAAGTCAATTGAATATGCTAAGCTTCCAAACCACCCATTTCCTCTAAGGTTGACTCCTCCTCTAATACATCTTCCTCTTGGAAGATTGTTACCCCCACCTCTCCATTTTTGGTTACCTATGGTAATGGAGTACAAATCCGCACCATATGGATAACATTAGGGTCGTGCCAATGACCTTGAATATGCGAAGCTTCTCGGGAGGCAACCCAAGATTTAAAAAATTAGATTAGTTTATTTTTCTGTAAAAAAATTATATTTCTCACATTTTCCTCCAATTCTTACCTACCGTAATATCATTGAGTTTCATGTAGTCCATGTAATGCCTCTAACTACCTTTTTCCCCCTTAAGTAATAGTACATGATAGAAAAAAAGACTTGTAATGTATTGCACTATCTTGTTCTTGAGCATTTCATCAACCTTTCTTTCAATTTAGACTTAGGTGCATGGGTGCATGAGATACTTGTAAGGTTTCATTTTAAATGGTTGAGCATCGGTTTTTAGGACAATTCTATGATAATTGATATACCAGGTGATAACATAGTAAGTATAAAAAAGACATTTGCAAAGTCGGATATAGTAAGTATAAAAAAGACATTTGCAAAGTCGGAAAGAACCTGTTGTATTTCCTGAAACTGAATTCTATTCGTCACACCTTGACTGATTTAACGCCTCATTTTTTACGTTTAAATGTATTAATTTAAATATTGGTCTTTATTTCCTCTTCAAGCGCCTCAGTATTTCATCTTTTTTACCCCTTCTTATTGTTCCTGTGCATTATCGATCTTTGCCCTCTCAACTTGAAAGTTTCTCCAAGAAGGACGGTTCGCTGCTGGAGCAGTATAAAGCTATCGAGAATGAGCGCGAGGCTATGAAGATCTCACTTGAGACTGCTAAGAAGCGTGGACAAGTTGTTGAAGGAGAAATCAATAAGCTCGACTCTAAGTTTGAGGAGAGGCGGATTAAAGGTCTTGTTTCACCCAGTTATCCCAACGTTCTTGCTGATATTTTTTCAAAACGAAGTCCTTCTTCAACCTTTTTGAAGAAGTTTCTTCTTCCGCTCACAATGTTGGTTGGTGCGAGGCTTTGGTGGAGCTGCGGAAGGTGAATCTTGCTCTGAAAGCAAAAGGATTACCCTCATTGGTTAATTGCGACGGGGTATTGGAGCAATAGAAGACTGTGCATAACACTGAATTCATTAATAAGATTTCTGATGGTGGGCATCATCATGCCTTGTTATCACATCTCGCTGGTCTCCCCTCCCTGCCTTCTATTTCTGAGCCGCGAGGTTGCCAAGTTGATTATCTTGATAGCCTTCCGTTCTCTTCTCCTGACCATAAGCCATATTTTAACCCGAGGGTCAATGCAATTGTGGAAGATTTTACTCAGAATGCAGAAAAAGAGAATTATGCTCTCGTTATCTAGCATGCGTCTACTTCTCCTTTTAATGTTAGTTAATTCGTGAGTTATGGCTAAATTTAAGACCATTCATATTTATGTTTGTAACTTATAATAATACTTTTTTATGTATTTATATACCCCCTTCGATGTGAATATGGTATGCCAACTCTAATTTCGTATATTTTTCCTCATATTTATTCGTATGCAGGGATTTGATATTTTGATCGACAGTAAGTTTTTACATCTTCCTGATATGTTGGGTTCTACTGTTTTCTCAGAGCAAAATCCTTGGTTTATGTCTTCCAATTCGTGCTTTCCTATTAGACTGGTTGAGGTTACTCCTTCCCTATCCAAGAAATATTTTAAGCTGCTTTCTGGTGATCATTTTTCAAATATTGGGAGTTCTGCTCTGGAATCTATTCCATTATGTTTTGGATGGTGTGTTCCTACTTCTTCGTAATCTCCACCCCCTCCTATGAGTTCTCCTTGTAGT
>JAULKM010000010.1:7666431-7679675 GCA_032355605.1 Rubia tinctorum
TTGAAAGACGGTCTTTCCGTAAGTCATGGAAAGACCAAGGTTTAAAGTGTAAATTAGAAGAAATTAAGATAAAATTTTCGGGTTCTATGAACCGGGTTATAAAATTTATAACTACTGCACGTTGCATAATAAAACTTTAATATTACAACAAAGACCTTTTACCTTTTATTATTACAATTAAACCCCGTCTTTCCATAAGCCTGTGGAAAGACCATCTTTCCCAAGATTTTGCCATAAAATATTCTAAGACTGAAAATATATAATTATATTATTTAACAAATGTGTCTTCAAAATTTCTGCGTAAATAAGTAAAACACAAACGCGCATTCTTTAAATACGCCTTCACAAATTAAAAGAAAAAACAGAAAAGTGGAAGACACATTTGGCTAATGCATTTTCAACCAGCCAAAAATTTAAAAATTGAAAATGCTGAGGACGCATTCCCCTATTGCATTCGGTCTGAGTTACTGTAGCACCAAACTAAGCAAATTTTCTGGTAGACATGTTCATGGATGCAGTAATCATCTTTTCCTTTTGCTACACAATGTTTGGTTGTAAGGCTCCTTTTGTTGGTGTTTGTGATCATATTCATTAATGTTGCAGAGTAAGTGGGTGGAGTTATTCCCTAACACAGTTTCAAGAGCAAGAACTCTTGAAGTTATATCATCTGGAATGCTGGGGAGCCAAAATGGTACACTGCAATTGGTAAATATCTATCTAATTTTAATGTAAGCACTTTTAGGTTGCCTTTTGTTTTATTTCTACTATTTAATAAATGGATTGGTTGCAGATGTATGAAGAACTACAAGTTCTTTCGCCTTTTGTACCGCCAAGGCAGCTCTGCTTCCTTCGCTTCTGTCAGCAAATAGAGCAAGGTTCTTGGGCAATGGTTGATGTTTCATACGAACTTCCTCCGGAAAACCAGTTTGCTTCTTCTCCATCATGCAAGACATACAGGTTTCCTTCCGGATGCTTGATACAAGATATGGCCAATGGATACTCAAAGGTAATTAAGTAGCAAAAACGACATTAATTTCTTGACTTCTTAGTTTGCCTGTTAGTTCATGCAATAAAATAGTGCACTAACTTTGCTTGTCTTTAATGAATTTATGATGATGCTATGCCATATTTAGGTGACTTGGGTGGAACATTTGGAAATGGAAGATAAAGTTGCTGTCCACAGGCTCTTCAGAGATCTGTTTCAAAGTGGTATGGCATTTGGTGCTGAGAGGTGGCTTACCACTCTTCAGAGAATGTGCGAGAGATTTCCTTTGTAATGTAAAGCTAAATAAAACTAGCAATCAACCAAACAAAACATAATAAAAAAATGTGTCAAATTCATTGGTTAACGCATGACGAACCATAGGACCAAAATCTTGTTCCGAGTTTGGAACCAACCTAAATAACTTTTGAGTTTGGAAGATATGGTGATTTTAATGGTTTATCAAGTGTTTTAACACCGAGAGGGGTCGAAACATAGACCCGAGGCAGGAACAAAAAAAGACGGTTACATACCTAGGGCACTAATTTTTGGTACTGGAACCAAAATATGCATATTCCGAGATTCAGAACAGACCTTGAAGTCCCAACCAAGCTCTTCAGGTTCTGAGTTCAAAAACTAATTCTGATTTCAAAAATGCTAAAGGGCCAAGGAAGTCTAAATAGGTTTCGATTCAGGAACCTACTAAAGGCCCGAGCTTGCCTCCATAGGTTTCGATTTTGGAACCGATTAAAGGCAGTACTAGCCCGAGTCTTCCTAAATAGGTTCATAACCGCCTTTGATCGCACGTTTTAAAGGCGGTTCTCATAATTGCCTTTTATCGTGTCTAATCAACGGCGGGATCAGAGAAGACACCATGAACGTGTCTTCTTTGATCCGATAAAACCACTAGTGGAGAGAGGGCCATTAAAGGTGGCTATATCAGACCATTAAAAAAACTTTCAAACTTCCATCTTTGGTCCCCCTGATTTAGATCGATCATAGGCGGTTCAAAAATGCCTTTGATTACGGTTTTAAATAGGTTCTGAACTCGGAACCCGTTTCTAACATTCAAAAAAATAGCTGAGCGGAGCGAGTAACAAATATCTGGGAAAACATACTTTAATCTATCAATAACACAACATCTACAAGAAGATAGTTAAAATTAGAGTGAAATCACGAAAACTCCAACAACCACATCAAAAGATTCAGCGGTAGGAGGTGGAGGCGAGCGAACGGTGCGACGGAGATCCAATCGGCGGAGGCAGAGGCGAGCGGACGGCCGGTCAGAGACGAGGAGGAAGACAAGTGGTCATCGAAAGAGACGGAGGCGGGGAACAAGCGGTCAGCACCAGAAGCGAGCGACCGACGGAGCTTCATGGCAGACGGGCGGAGGTGAGCGGACGAGCGACCGAAAGAGGGTGGAGGAAGAGGGTGGCGGCGTGAAAACTGAGTGAAGGAAGATGGAGGATAAGAGAGGCGGGTTAGGAAATAATGGTTGTGAGTGTGAATTATTTGCATTCGGGAGAGTAAAAATGAAAGGAAGAAAACCCTAAGACATGGGCCAAATAGAGATTAGGTTAAAAATATCTCATTTAAATGCGATTCTACTATTAGAACCGTCTTTAAACTAAAAGAGTCACCTAGGATAGCACTTTCGTACTCGGAAGTGCTTTCTGACCCTAATTAACGGCGGTTCTACAAGTTGAACCGTCTTTAATCGATTTCTATTAAAGGCGGAACCACTTTTAATTGATTTTGAATCGCTTTTAAACTGAAAAAGGTGAATTTGGAGGGAGTTTCGAAATTGGAAGTGCTTTCGGATCTCAGTTAAGGGGGTTCTATTAGAACCCTTTTTAACGCTGCCTTTAATTGTGCATTCTCCACTAGTGAACTGCCTTTAATCCCCCTTTCCCAAACTAGTGTTGGCTCTGTTCTCTAGAACTAAACTGAATTGAATTAAAATGAGTGTGTTTGAAAATAGTAATAATATAAATAAATTAAACTAAATTTGACAAGATTAAGTGAATTGAGTCTGGTTTAGTGGTAAGCAACACTCTGTATAACTGAGGGGTTCAGGGTTCAAAATACACCTCAAACAAGAATTGTGAATATTTAGAACAAATTCTTGATAGATATTACCCAACGTCATGGGATCATGTCGGTGGTTCCTGTTGTGGTTTCCCAACCTGTAGGTGGTCGATGATGGTGAGATCGCGGTGGTTCCAGTTTCAGTGGCAGCGATTCGTTGGTGGTGTAGCGTTTGAGTGTTATTAGGAGGTCGTCCATAACAATTCAAATGGATGGAGTTTCAGGCTCCACTTAGTTTCAATAGATTTAATGGCGGTGTCTCCTAATTAGATCCTAGATTATGATTTCAATATGTAATTTGGTTGTTTGTATGTAATCTTTCAAAACAAAAATTGACCAAATTAAATTATTACTGAAATGATTTGAACTAGAGATGGTCTCCTGTGAGATAGCATAAACGTTAGGCATGGGCGTTTATGCAATTCTAACTATATTCTAGCTTCATTGACCTATCTCTAATGATTTTATGGGAACCTAGCTCTAATAAATTTACAGGAACCTATCGCTAATATTTTTACATGGGTTTTTAAATCAAATTTCCCCCCCATAATTTTCCAGCCATATGCAATCTGCAAAATATTTCAAAATATCAAAATTAAAAATATTTGAAAAATGCAAAATATCAATATGATTAGCGAACTGTAAATTATAAACATCAACAAAAATAGTAGAACATTATGAAAATTCATAAACATAAAAAATTGCATCAAAAACTATATAAAAAATAAATAAAATGGCGAAAAATATACTAAAAATAATATAAAAATCAACAAGAAAATGGAGGGAAAAAAACGTCGACTACAACTAACAAAAATTCAACTGAAAATCATAAAAACAACAACAAAGTTTAAATTATCATTTGTTTTTAAAAAAAACTACAAATATCAACTTATATCACCCAAAAACTAAAAACATCCATTATCCTCATTTAAATTTCACCAAGAAAATGAAAGACGTCAAAATAAGGGGAAAAACACAACAAAAAAATCAACTCCTATCACCTAAAACTCATCTAGAAAATGAAAAACATCAACAAGAGAGGAAAAAACTAAAAATATCAACAAAAAAACAACGGTGCCTCAAGAGTATAAATTATTCACTATGAAAATCATAAAACATGAACAATTTTTTTTTAAAAAAACTACACATATCAACCTATATCACCCAAAATCTACAAACATTAACTCCTAACACCTGAACCTCATCCGGAAAATGAAAATCATCAACATAAGAAAAAAGACACTACAAACATCTAATTACCAGAACTTCAGTTGGAAAATGAAAAACATCAACATGCGATTTTTTATAAAAAAAACTACAAATATGAATTCATATCACCTAGAAAAAACTACAAAACATCAACTCATATCAATTAAAGCTCACCTGAATAATAAAAATTATCAACATAAAGAAAAAAATGCTATAAACATCAACAAAAAGCTAAAGTGCCTCAATCATCGGGAAAAATGAAAATCATCAGTGTGAGAAAAAGGACACTGCAAACATCAACTCCTATTAACAAAACCTTATACGGAAAAACAAAAAACATCAACATGAGAAAAAAGACACTACAAATATCAACTCCTATCACATAAACCTCAGCTGGAAAAATGAAAACCATTAACATGAGAAAAAAGACACTACAAAATATCAGTTCCTATCACCTAAACCTCAGCCCGAAAAATGAAAAACATCAACATGAAAAAAAACTAGAAATATCAATCATATCACCCATATAAACTACAAAACATCAACTCATATTGAATAAACCTCATCTGAAAATTTTCAAACATCAACATGAGAGAAAACAAAGTAGGAAACCTCAACCAAAAAGTTACAGCAACGACATAAATTCTTCAAAAAAAATAAATTAGTGGGATTCGAACTTGGACCCATAACCTAACCTCAAAGACTAGGCACTAACTACTACACCAAAGAACCTTTAGTAATTCAGTACTCATGTCAAATAATATTAAATTTCATCATGTACATCGAGAACAAAAAAAATTCATAATAAGTCATTGATAGATTCGAACACTAGACCCCCAACCTCAATAGCTAGGGTACTAACCGCAAAACCAAAGAAAAATTATTACTTAAACATTCTGTCAACTAAATCCTAAAGCTCAGCAAGTATTCGGAAAAAACACAAAAATAAAGCTCACCTCTCAGATGTCGAAGCTCAGCTCCATCGCCACCATACGCCGCCGCCATCACCGTCTCTGTTTCTGCCACCGTCGTTGTCGCCGCCGCTGCTCAACATCTGCCTTCCGCGCGTGTTTGCACGCACGACCTTCTTCTTCAACGAGGTGCGTGGATCAAACGCGCTTGAAGGAAAAAAAGCAGAAACGCTTCGTCGGCAATTACGCCCTAGCTCTGTGACGCCTTTGCAATTATACCCTAACTCCGCCAGCGAGAAAAATTAAAATTAAGCGGTTGCGATCAAAGCAGAGACGATCTCGCTGGCGCAATTGCAGAGACGATCTCGCTGGCGCAATTGCAGAGACGATCTCGCTGGCGCAATTTCAAAGACGATCTCGCTGCTTCCGATCGAATCTTCCAGTAGGCACTATCGCCACCGTGAAACAGAGAATCGATTCGACGGATCGGTGCCAGATTGGTGGAGCGGTGGAGAATCAGTACCCTAGCTCCGCCGCATAGCCGGCGGAAGAAGAAGAAGAAGCGCGGTGACGGAGTGGCTGTTACCAAATTCAGACGATAGAAGAGAAGGAGAAAGAAATTAAAATTCTGTTGTACATAGCATTTTGATAATTGCACAGTAGGTCCCTCATATTTTTAGCATATTTTTAAAAACCTCATCCTAAATAAAATTGTACAATAAATCATGGATTGAAGTTTATCCTGGATAAAATAAGAATTTGTGTTTCAACAATTTGACCTCTAGAAATGTCCAACCCCGCACGCCGCGCTAGGAATCTACATAGTTTAAAAAAGAAAAGTTCAACTTATTGCTGGCCTCGATCCGATTGTACAACGGATTAACTGAAACTATTACAGTATTACATGCACTGATGCACAGAATATTGTACCTAAAATCCTGTCCATTTCCCTTTGCAAAAATTTGTTGCCTCAAATAATTTAACTTAACCTATTTTGCCATTTTCATCACGATGCACATGTTTACTTGGTATTAGAACTCTGATACTCCTTCTGTACCAATGCAAAGAATTTTTTTCCAATTAAATTTTCAATATTTAACATATATTTAAACAGGTATATGACCAATAATATTATCTTAAAAAATACTATTACACTCATCGTATTTTAAAGTTATCAACTTATTATGTATAACTATTATGCATAGTTACATATATTTATAATCAGCTGTGTTTATTAGAAATCGTGAAAAAAATTCTGTTTAATTTGATATGGAATAGGGGGAATACGGAGTATGTATAAAATGTTCCCATACTGTTTACGCCTTGTACTCTAGAACTTACTTGATCTGTCTTGAACTGAACTGAATTGATTTGAAGTGAAATTAATTGAATTGAAATGAACTAAAAATAATTATTAAATAGTAATATGATAGCTAAAAAAGTTGAATTTCATCAAATTAAATTTTTACTGAACATAACTGAACTAAACTAGAAATAACTATGTTGAAAATAGCAATAAGATAGCAAAATAAAGTTAAATTTCATCGAATTAGATTTTTGCTGAACCGAACTAATTTGAATTGAATTGAATTGAAACAAATTAAAATGAATTGGATTGAAATACCGATAAATTCTGGAGAACCGACCATATGGAAAAATCTCGAAATTATGCATATTTAAATTTGCGCTGGGAAATTACTTTTGTAGTTTTAGATTAATAATGACACTTATCTAGAATTTCTTCAATGAAAATAACTAATAGCGATTAATTTCGAGAACAGATATTAGCAATAGTTTTAGGGTTAAGTTGGAAATATCATCTTTCCATAGATTTATGGAATTAAAGGTACGATTTAATTAAAATAATAAAAAATAAAAGGTTTTAATTGTAATATTAAAAGTTTTGTATGCAACGTGTATTAATTATAATTTTTATGACCCGATTAATGTAATTAATTCAAAAAAATTATTTTCATTTATTTTAATTTGTGATTTAAACATTGACATTTCCATTACTTATGAAAATATCATGTCTCGAAGTCTACTTTTAGTTAGTGCGGTTGCCTTTAATTTCAGCGCAAAATTTTCTTTATAGTGATTATTAGCACGATTACAATTCTAGTTAGTTTGTTAGATTTTTTATCCGAATATATTTAAATGAGTTAAGTCATATTAAAAGTAATTAAAATAAATAATATAAGTATCAAAAAATTAATTTAAACTTTATTAAGTGTCAATATTACTCAATTTCAAATTGGTTGGTCGAATTAGGAAATAATTACAGCTTATCCAATTATGCTTTGATTAGTTTCATGTCAAGATATATACCATGGACCATGCTGCCTTTTGTGCTTCAAATAATACGTAAACAACCGATATTCTAAATATTAATTAATATTTACGTGCAATTTTATTTGTATAATTAAGATATGTCTAGAAGTAATACTCTTTTATGTATGAGGGAGATGCGTATAAAAATGATTAAGAGTTCTTTTGTGACGGTAATGGTGGAGAAAGAAGTCATGTTCCAAATACATCTGTATATTGCTCTCTCAAAAATTCATTCTTCGGTCCAAATATATAAATAAAACTATGCTACATCTTACCCACTATAAATTGATTAATTACTTTTTTTATGATTAAACTTTATAAACTTTGTCTGTAAATATAAATTAATTTATATATAATAAAAATATCACGCGACATATTGTTAGATTCATCTTAACATATATTTTGTAAATATCAATTTTTTATGCAGTATTATTATAGGTAACTAGAGATATTTACGGTCAAACATACTCATTAAAAATCGTGAAAAAGTAATTAAACAATTTATAGTGTGATAGAGAGTATATCCCTCTTCAACAAATCGTTAATCAATTGGAAGCCAGATAATTTTTTATTTGAATATGCATTATTGGTTACTTATTTTATTTGTTAATCTTCTTACTTTTCAAGATTCAGTTGAAATTCGATAATCTTTTTTCTCTAGAGAATAAAGAGCGAAAACATGATTTTTGGTTCAATTTCTTTCAGCTTTTATACTTGTCATTACAAATATGATATACTATATATGTGTAGCGTAATACTATTTCACAGTTAATCATAACTTGCAAGCATTATAAATTAGTATTTTATATTTTACTTTTCACTGAAGATTTAATATTTCCTGAAAGCAATTGAAACGAATAGAATATAAAATACATTAGTTATTAGAGCATTATCCATGTAGATTATAGTAATGAAATATCCATAGCAGATCGTGGCAATATCTTAACCATTAATTGTTTCCTAGTCCAGCCTTTGTTTTTGTTACACAATTAAGTTAAGAAAAGAAATCAAGTGAAACATTGAAAGGGCCAACATTATTAGCACGCAAAAGATACCGTGGTGTTAATTTGTAATAAGTTAATTACTATTGGCAAAATCTTGGAAAAGATTGTTTTTCATAAGATTTTTTAAAGAATTTTTATCTCATATTAATTTTCACATTTTATCTTTACACTCGTTACAATATATATTTAATAATTATTATTTTTAATAATGTATTTAAAATCATATTATAATAAATATAATATATCTCCCATATAATATAACTATACATATATTAATTTATTGAATTATATAGATAATTGTATGTTATAATTTTATTTTAAAAAGTGAGAAGAACATTTTAAAATCAAGAAGTAACTTTTTAAAATTAAATTTTAAATTTTACCTTTATTATTTGGTCAAATAGCTAAAATGCGCTGGAAAAATAGGGGAAAAAGTAATTCATTAAAAATATAAACATGTCCAACTTTTTTCAATTGATTTTCATTATTTTAAATTTTAATAATTACATTTTGTATAAAATAGTCAGCACTTAACATTTATTTACCAAACCCGTTGTTAATAACGTCAAATAGGTATCACAAGCAATTAATATATCAATTGGTCAAATTACCAAATGAAGCGAACAATAGTGATTTTTTAATTTAATTTATTTTTTTTGTTTTTGACAGTGAATTCACTACCGACTTTCCTATTGATTTTTAAGGTTTTTTGTTTTTAGTATGATAAATTATTTTTTACGTGACAATTTTTTAGTGAATATTAAAAAAATTTAAAAGTCAAATAAAGTGGTACTGAATTACCAAAAATCAACCATCATTTACTAAAAATGTCACGTTACTTATTATTATTATTATTATTAAAATCACATTAATATTATTTTGATATTGCACTATAAACGTTTGATTGAATTTTATTTTTGCCAAAAAAATGATAGTTTGGTTGATCGGATTGAGTATATTTATGTATGTAGTGCAGTTGTTTTTGAGCGGAGCAAACAAATCGTGATTAAGAATGCCTTATTTTGTTTGCAGTTTATATAAGGTTACACTGACTAATCCTGACTTGAGACTGTGCGTGTATAAAGTTATGGTAATGAAAATAAAATAAAATTAAATCATGGTGATTTCTTTGAATATAATACGAAATGGAAGGAGACGAAAATGGGAGAAAAATTAGGTAAAGATATAGAGAGAGCATTTAGTGCTGAAACCAGAATTAAGACCCCAAAATTAAGAAGCGTTATGGTCTTCTCTCTTCCATAAAAAGAAATTTGGGTGCTGAATTAGGGGATAACTTCACAGTATTTATTTTGGTCTCTTGATTTCCTTCCTTTCCTCCCCCTCCTCTCCCTACCTTAAAGAGGCAACCACCATTTCATCTTCTCCTTCTCCTCATTCTCCCCTCCCTCTCCCTCTCCCTCTCCCTCTCCCTCCCACCATTTTTTCTTCCTTTTCACAATAAATAGTATTGAAAAATAAATCAATGTCTGACCTACTTCTACTGCTGCCACCAACGTTGGCATAACGTTGAACAAAATTATGGCCGTAGCTGTCTGCACCCAGGAGAAGCAGCTGCGTGATCATCAATACTGCTTTTATTACTATTACTATAGTAACTACTTCGAACCCCAAAAGGTCATTTCTTTTTTTCCTGTGAGGACTTGAACAGCGTTGTATCCAAACATATAGGCTTTAGGATGATGATGGAGTACGGCGGCGGAGGGAGTGGCTCGGGCGATCACCACCACCCCCAAGGCGCGGATGCCGCCTCTTCTGATCCTCATGGCCGCAAGAAGAAGCGATACCATCGCCACACCGCTCACCAGATTCAGATGCTCGAATCGTAAGCATGCATTCTTTTTATTTTTTTTTTTATTATTTTTGTTTGTTTGTGTGTGAAACTCATGGGGTTTTTGGTTGTTATCGTATGTTGATGAACCGAAGCATGTTCA
The DNA here is from genome assembly GCA_032355605.1 of Rubia tinctorum. NCBI lineage: Eukaryota > Viridiplantae > Streptophyta > Magnoliopsida > Gentianales > Rubiaceae > Rubia > Rubia tinctorum. The sequence continues at coordinate 7,676,909 of JAULKM010000010.1, forward strand.
AGGAGTGTCCTCACCCCGACGAGAAGACCAGGCTGCAGCTGAGCCGGGAGTTGAATTTGGCGCCCCGGCAGATTAAGTTTTGGTTCCAGAATCGAAGGACTCAGATGAAGGTACCTACCAGTACCATTGTTGTTTGGTTTTGAAGTTGATACGCTGTTTGTTCTTGGTTTATGTATCAAATTTTTGCGTGCGTGTGACTTAGGCGCAACACGAGCGGGCCGATAACTGTTCGCTGAGAGCCGAAAACGATAAGATTCGATGTGAGAACATCGCAATCAGAGAGGCTTTGAAGAACGTCATCTGCCCCTCTTGCGGAGGCCCTCCTGTGGGTGAAGACCCTTACTTTGATGAGCAAAACCTCAGGATGGAAAATGCCCAGCTCAAAGAAGAGGTTTATTATAGAGTATTTCTTTCTTGCTTTTCAAACATACGTCTGCCATTTTACTTATTGATTAATCGCTGGTTTTTGGGATGTAATAATGTATGTAGCTTGATAGAGTGTCAAGCATTGCTGCCAAGTACATTGGGAGGCCTATTTCACAGTTGCCACCAGTGCAGCCTATTCCTATGTCTTCACTTGATTTATCCATGTCCACCAATTACCATGCCCATGGAATGCTTGGTCCGTCCCTTGATCTTGATCTTCTCCATGGAAGTTCATCCACTTCTATTATTAATCCATCTGGTGGATTACCACCATCCTTCCCGCCCCCGTTGAACATTTCCGACATGGATAAGTCCCTTATGGCAGATGTTGCCGGGAATGCAATGGATGAGTTGATTAGGCTGTTGCAATCCAGTGAGCCCCTTTGGATGAAGTCATCCGTTGATGGTAGGGAAGTTCTTAATCTTGAGACCTACGACAGGATGTTCCCCAGGCCTAATAGTAGTACTGCTAGCTTGAAGAATCCCAACTCAAGGATCGAATCCTCGAGGGATTCTGGTGTTGTCATCATGAACAGCTTGGCCTTGGTAGACATGTTCATGGATGCGGTAATCATCTTTTCCTTTTGCTACACAATGTTTAGTTGTAAGGCTCTTTTTGTTTGTGTTTATGATCATATTCATTGATGTTGCAGAATAAATGGGTGGAGTTATTCCCTAACATAGTTTCAAGAGCAAGAACTCTTGAAGTTATATCATCTGGAATGCTGGGGAGCCAAAATGGTACACTGCAATTGGTAAATATCTATCTAATTTTAATGTAAGCACTTTTAGGTTGCCTTTTGTTTTATTTCTACTATTTAATAAATGGATTGGTTGCAGATGTATGAAGAACTACAAGTTCTTTCGCCTTTTGTACCGCCAAGGCAGCTCTGCTTCCTTCGCTTCTGTCAGCAAATAGAGCAAGGTTCTTGGGCAATGGTTGATGTTTCATACGAACTTCCTCCGGAAAACCAGTTTGCTTCTTCTCCATCATGCAAGACATACAGGTTTCCTTCCGGATGCTTGATACAAGATATGGCCAATGGATACTCAAAGGTAATTAAGTAGCAAAAACGACATTAATTTCTTGACTTCTTAGTTTGCCTGTTAGTTCATGCAATAAAATAGTGCACTAACTTTGCTTGTCTTTAATGAATTTATGATGATGCTATGCCATATTTAGGTGACTTGGGTGGAACATTTGGAAATGGAAGATAAAGTTGCTGTCCACAGGCTCTTCAGAGATCTGTTTCAAAGTGGTATGGCATTTGGTGCTGAGAGGTGGCTTACCACTCTTCAGAGAATGTGCGAGAGATTTGCTTGCCTAATGGTATCCACCACTTCAACCCGCGACCTCGGAGGAGTAATTCCATCGCCCGAGGGGAAAAGAAGCATGATGAAACTAGCACAAAGACTGGTGAGCAGTTTTTGTGCTAGCATCAATCCTGCAAATGGTCATCAATGGACCACGCTATCCGGATTGAATGAATACGACGTCCGAGCCACGCTCCACAGAAGCGCCGATCCTGGGCAGCCTAATGGCGTAGTTCTGAGTGCAGCCACAACAATTTGGCTCCCAATTCCTCCCCAACATGTGTTCAATTTCTTCCGGGACGAACGGACTAGGCCTCAGGTAAGATGAAATCAAACCATCTACTTACTGCATTGCATGTACCAGCTGATCAGCTTATTAATGATGGTGTTGTACGCTACAGTGGGATGTTCTCTCCAACCAAAACCCTGTACAAGAGGTTGCACACATTGCAAATGGCTCTCATCCTGGGAACTGCATTTCTGTACTAAGGGTATGCATAGATTTAGTTTAGTTTGTGATGATGGTGATGAGATGATGATGATGATGAATGATTGTTGGTTTTCAATGCAGGCATTCAACACGAGCCAGAACAACATGCTGATTCTTCAAGAGAGCTGCATAGACTCATCGGGGTCCATGGTGGTGTACAGTCCGGTTGATCTGCCATCCATAAACCTGGCAATGAGCGGGGAGGACCCTTCCTACATAGAGCTGTACCCGTCGGGGTTCACGATATCGCCGGACGGATGCAGCAGGAAAGCAGAAGGAGATGGAGGGGGAGGAGGGTGCTCGTCGGGTCGAAACGGGGGATCGCTCGTCACAGTGGTGCATCAAATACAAGTAAGCAGCCTGCCCTCAGCCAAAATGAGCCCAGAGTCAGTAAACACGGTTAATCACCTTATCGGTTCCACTGTCCATCAAATAAAGGCTGCCTTGAATTGCACCACCACATCTTCCTAAGCTCAGAAATTAAATGCCCACTTAATACACTGCTTAGAACAATGGCTGGCTAGTAGATGGATGGGG
>JAULKM010000010.1:7699307-7713106 GCA_032355605.1 Rubia tinctorum
AAAGAAACCAACTTTTTTCCACCTACCTGCAAGCCAAAGAGATACCAACACGATCCCACCACATGGCTAGATAGCACAAAGGTTACAAGATTTATGATGAAGTCTGCCCATGCAGACTCGAATACAAGGCCAATTTGAGACTGACCTGCCAACAAAGGCAGGAACCTGCACAACCTCGGAATATACTGAACCAAAATTGCAGTCCTTAAAAGATTCTTAGCATAATTTGCACCATTTATTCCAAGAGAGTCTGGCAAGACCAGTAATATAATGATCTAAAAAAAAGGCAAACAATCATTCAACTATATCAGCGAAATTCATTGCAACTCCATATTAATAAGACAATCAGTGTCCAAATTATAGCATGAAAAGGAAAGAAACAAAGCATAGCCTGGCAGAGAAGAGGAATGAGCTCTTTATAAGTTATTCCCTTATTATGAGTATATGTACCAAAGCCAAAGAAATGGGACTAAGCTGTCACAAAACCCTTCTATTGCCAGTATATTCTTAGTTTAGACAAAGTTTATCAAGTACAAAAGGCACCAGATACTAAATCTTGCCCCTGCCTCCAGGCAAGAATTAACTTATGTTAAATTAGTTATCCCATATTGACACTCTAATTTGGAAGAAAATATTGTTTTGCTCTAGATGCACTTAAACATGCTCTGACTAGTAGGCCAGAATCTATTCCAAGGCCTAAACAGTGCACTGATTTGTGAGCACTGGTATTGAGGAATCTCTTGTACAGAAATGGGTGCAATGTAAGTCTATTTAAGAAAAGAAATTGAAAAGAACAAGGCAATCATAGAGTAAGAGGATCTGGCAGAAATGGTTTCTTACTTGAGGCAGTGGCAACACAACGAACAAGTCAATGAAGAAGTAACCAGTAAGGTAATGAAGGGCAATCCTTTTTGGATCATCTTCTAGATCTCCAGCTCCAACCACTCTAGATTCAGGAGCCACGTAAGCAAGCCTGAACTGCAACCACAGACTTTAAAACATCATAAGGTATTGCCAAATGAATTCTCAAACATCAAGTCCACTAATACATGCTGATTAAATCAATCCTAAATTGTGTTCACTTTCACTGAACTGGTGTGGCACAAATTGGATATAACCAAGAATGACAGAACAACATGGATGTAAACAGAAAGTGACCAGAGCCCACTCTGGCCGCTTAACAAAAAATTGTTACAGCCAATGACTCATACTGAACAAAAAGATGGAAAATCGGTTACCACCTGAAGCTGTTGTGTGTGTGTGTGTGCGTGCGTGTGCGTGTGCGTGTGCGTGTGCGTGTGCATGTGCATGTGTGAGACGAGAGAGAGAGAGAGGGAGAGAGGGAGAGAGAGAGAGACAGAGAGAGACAGAGGGAGACAGAGAGAGACAGAGAGAGACAGAGACATAGACAGAGAGAGAGAGAGAGAATTTTCAAAATGACCTCTCATTGTTCACAGGAACCCCGGATTATCCCTCTAAAAATGGAGCAGTTTATATTCTCTTTAAGCTGGTTTAACATCCATGCATAGTTTATTAGATAACGTAGGCTTGCACAATATGAAACCATAAAGCATGTAATCCTGGCTGATATATATATATATATATATATGTGTGTGTGTGTGTGTGTGTGTGTGTGTGTGTGTGTATAGACACACACCTTTATTATTAATAGCTAGTATTTGTTGAATCCCTTCTTGATAGCCACATCTAAATATAAAAAATTATCATCACAAGATTGAAAAAGTGCAAAAGTATGACATCATCATAATCACTTGGTCAGTAATTGCACCTTTACATGTACTTGGATGAGGAATGGGCAAATTTCACATTTGCTACTTTCAATTATTTCAATGATTGTGGATGAGCTCCCGAAAAATACATGTGCATTATCATCAAAAGAACAGCCATATGAAAACAATTTTTTAGGCACATACCTGAATTAGAATGTGAGTTAAGTAAACCAAATCAGTCAGGCTCCTCAAAACCACAAGTGTTGTTGTCATGGGCCAACTAATAACAATACACTTCTTATCCTGGTTGTGAACAGAAACAAGTAAATTTCAGGATAAACAATTGCCCATATAATCCAAAGAAAGCCACAGCTATTGACAGATAATTATAAACCCTAGTAAACATTTTCATCCCCAACACTGGGGCCTGGCTGTAAGTAAAATATTAAGATAATATTTTATGGATCAGCCATATTGTGAGAGAACCTCAACAAAATTGCCAGTTTCTTTCTATTGCATGGTGGCCTCAAACATCCCATATCCCACTATTGAATTAATTGGTTTATGATTCAGCACAATACTCGCAAATTTCTTACAAAATTAATTTAATTGTGCTTCTGAAAGTTGTTTTTTTTATCGAAATGAAAGCTTTTTCAAACATGTTAAGAAAATATATGGCTGGAAAGTCTATTCTGGGGGATGGTTTAAAAAACATATTCCTGAGTGAAAGTTATGAAAGACATACAAGTAATTTATATTGATAATCTTGCTTGATGAACCTAGTAATTCTTGAGGAAATACAGCACACATAAAGTTATATTGGGATACTAGATGCACATTGCTGAGCGTTCCAGAAGTGGCAACAAAGTCACAGGAATTATCTCTTCACAAATTAATGTATGTAGTTCACAAATGCAAAGAGATTAATTTACCTCCTGAACATTAAGCAAAAAGAAGAACAAGGGATCCAGGAAAACTGCAAGCAAGCAACAAATGACAAAGAATTGATTCCACTGTTGAACAAATATCGTTTGAGGATTCATGACTGGTGGAATATAGCGTTGAAGAGAACAAGCGATTTTCTTCACCCAACCCTTTGCGTCTCCATAGAGCATGTAAGGGAACTGTAAACAAGCAAATCACAAAAATGTGCCAACAAGCTTCATCATAATAAGTATACATTATTCCAAATAAAAGACATCAATGGTCAACATTTAAGTGAGTTTGAACTAATTACAATTCACATTAAATCAATTGGTAAAGAAACAAAAAGCCATGCATTGTAGATGATTTCTTGCAAGTCCACCAAGCTCTAAATAGAAAGAGAGAATCGCCACAACATAAAACTGGATTCCATTTACAAAAGAATAAAAATTCCTCCCTGCTAGATTTCTTACAACGATACAGAAAATAGTAAATAGAATTGATCAGTAGCAACAGTCCACAAATTAACGGCAGTTCACAGTAGACATAATAGCATTAACAGTGCTTGGAAAAGATCTAATCTCAAGAAGTTGGAGATGCTGTAACCTCAAACTGCATTTTTTTAATGAACAAAAATTATAGTAATAATAGTGGGAAAAAAATTTTAATCAAGAAGATTAAGTGGGGAACCTCTATGATCCTCTTTGAAAAAGAAAAAAAGAGGGGAAAATCCTTCTAATCTTTCAACAAAATACAGAAAATGACAAAAACAAATCTTTTTCTCCGGGTATACAGTGAACACGTAATGAGATCCACCCATAGGAGCATATCATTTGAGAGATATCTATTGCAACAGAAACTCTTACAAGGAAGAGCAGGAGTCAAAAGTGCTTTTTAAGCCTGAGATCATAAAATTAATGATAATAGGTAACAAAGGTGAGTCAGATGAATCTTCTTCACCAAGAACTGGTATACAGAAAAAGAAAAGCAACCATCGGGAAAATAATGATACCTTATTATCCAATAAGTCAGATGATTTAGACTTGTGATTTCCTTTCAGGTGGTAATAGCTTGGGCATGTTGTACAATAAGGATCATTGCACATTCCCAATGGCCCTGACTTCAAAAGATTGTCATTTTTATCAGAGTAACTGTCAGTTGACCAAACAGTCCTGTCCCTGCCGTTAAAAGAATGATTCTTTTCTGTTATAGGCTCAGAAATGTTCTGCCCTACGGCACCTTCTGCTTGCCAAATTGTGCCTCCATTCCGATGACTCAGAAATAATGGACCACTCATCTGAACAACTGAAGTAAACCTATCATTTCTTAAAGGACCTGTGTGTCGTTCCAAAATACTTTCACTATGATAGTTGTCTACAGAGGTCATAGGGATAGAGATGGATGCACTTCGCCTAGAAGTAAAGTTTGAATGTTGAGAGTCATAGTGTTCATCATTGTAAAAGTCAGTGGAAGATAGCATTGGTGTGACATCTCTTTCAGATGAAGCCATCTCTTCAATTCCGTTTCTGTAGAAGAATCATCAAAACAATCAATTTGAAATACCGGAAAATGTACAAAAAAATGCTTTCTGCACTCAAAAGAATTCAATCCACAAAAGTTACAAAACCACAACATCCATACTGAGGAAGAGTAATTATGATGATTTCATCAATATGATTAGGCCATACTGTTAATCACATATATCAGAATGGCCTAATCATATTGATGAAATCATCAGAGATTACACGGTACATGCAGTACAATTACAAACACTCGCTCCTGGTGCCTCAGACACCAAACATAATTGACAAGACTTGGATAATTCCGCAAACTAACATAATATTCTATGTTTAACGTTAAAAAAATATATTCTCCCACAGTTTTACTTAGTCTTTAATCCACTACTTTACAGCCAAACCTAGAACCAACAGCTTTCCCACAGTCCGAAATCTGATCCGCAGAATCCAAGTACAAGTTAAAGGAGAGTAAAATTGAACTTAAAACGCCAGTGATCATATCATTCAATACCTGCCCAATGTAGAAGGAAAACAAAAGACAAATAAAGTTTGAACATTCCAGAAACAGAAAAGAATCAAGTCGGGAAAAAAAGAAAAGAAGGAACCTGGGAACTGGAAAGCCAGAGAGAAAAAAGGGTGAATGCAGAAGGTGGAATTCAGATGAATAAAAGAGAGTTCTTCACATCAAACCAAAGGCATGAACTCGCATGATTCCAGATTGCAGAGAGTTGCCGCCGGAGAATATTCAAACTGAGAGAATGGGAATTCTATCACTGGGAAAGAGACGACTGCAAAAGTCTCCAAATTCAAAGTGTGACTCTTTCTCCTTTTCTTTCTTTGTTTTTTTTTTTGTTTTTTTTTTGTTTTGTTTTACTAGCGCCAACGACCAAGACTTACTTAGGAATGACAAATTCTTGGAAATACCGTCTTTTTATAAGCACGTGGGAAGACGGGTTGAAATTGAATTATTGAAAGGTAAAAAGTTTCAGTTGCGATATTAAAAATATATTATACAATATGTAGTAGTTATAAGTTTATGAACCGATTAATGTAACTCGGAAATTTTATCTAGATTTATTCTAATTTGCAGTTTAAATCTTGGTCTTTTCATAATTTATGTAAAGACCGTCTTTCAAGAGACGGACTCATTAAGATAAGCACAAAGTTTTAAGAGAAAATCTCCAATAATACCGTTTCATCATAGCAAATGGTGAGGCGCGAGATCAAAATGTAATTATTAGGAAATGGAGCTTAAAAAATGGGTTAGCAAACCGGGTTATAATATGAATTCGGGTTAAAAGATAAAATCAGTATCACTTTTTTTTAAAAGAAAATCTCCAAAATCAAGGAAGTTCAATCCTTCTAAAATTCAATATGATCGAAACTCGATTCTACACACTGAATCGAAGCTTTGAAATACACTGTCGAACTCAAGTTTTTGTTCATCCGCCCTTGTTTTTTTCTTGCAAATCTAGAAAGCATCGAGCTCTGATTTCGTTCATCTGGGACGCGATAATGAAACGAAAGCAGGTTTGAAAGTTTTTACGATTTGCGACGGTGAAATCAAAAAGGTAATATAAAATTTACGGTTTCAAATCACAATTTTCATCAACACTAGCCAAAATTTCGAGAAATCTCATAAACGAATTTCATCAAGGTGTTGTTATAACCTGTGGAAAATGAAGCAATTTAGGGAAATGAAATTATTTTGTATAGAGGAGAAAGTAGTGAAGATGTTGAAATTAATATTCAACAAATATTCATGAAGTTTTGGATTTTCATTACTGTAATGATGTTACTAAATGTTACATTGCAAAAATATTGTTAAATGAACGATGAAACTACATGAACACATGAATTAATGTATTCATATTTTTCTAGATGGTTTTTCAAGTTCTGGAGTTTGATTAAATACATTTTGTTAAGAAGATTTTGATATTTTAATGTTTGCTAGAATGTATGATTTAATATGTTAAATATATGATGAAACTGCATGAACATGTGAAGTAATGGGTTCATATTTTACTAGATGATTGTTCAAGGTGTGGAATTTGATTAGATGCCTTTTGTGAAGAAGAGTTTGATATTTTAATTTTTGTTGGAATAAATGAAGTAATATGTTAAATTCACGAAGAAATTGTATGAACACTTGAAGTAATGTGTTAATATTTTACTAAATGATTTGTCAAGGTCTGAAATTTGATTAGATTAATCTTGTTAACAGGGGCAGAACCAGGAATTTTGTAAAGGGGGGACCAAAGTTATATAAATTATTTTTGAATCGGTCATTAAAATGACAAAAACCATAGTAGATTATATCATTTAAAGGACGAAAAATCAAATATTAAAGATAAACTAGTGCTAAAAAATACAAAATTGATATTTTTGAAATGGACGATCTTCTTGTTTTTATTTAAGTTGTGATGTCCTCTCTTTGATCATATAAGAATTATCGAGATCGAATCAAAGTTAAATGTGTCCGCAATATCCTTTTCAATATAAGCCAACAAATAATCTCGCAGAAAATCATCTTCCATTCAATTGCGGAGACATGTTTTCACGATTTTCATGGCTGAAAAAATCGTTCAGGTGTTGTAGTAGATGCCAGAAGAGTCAAGACAAGGCACAATAGTCTATAAAGTAAGGGGATACACATCTATCTTTGTCGTGGTCACATTTTAAGATGAAGTTATTTTTTATTAATACTTATAATTGGAATCAAAAGTTTTTTTATACGTACGGCTTGGATAGGACAAAAACTTGCTTATAATTAGATAAAAACCAAATCTTAATTGGATAGATATTTAAAGATAAAGATTATTTCTGTTATAACCTTTGCCATGTATAACTTGGATAAATATTAAAGGTAAAATTAGATAAAAAAGAATTCTATTTCTTAATGAACTCTAATTTTTTTTTAAATGTACAACTTTTCTTCACGTATATCTTGCAGCAAGGTATTGTTTTGGTGGGAACCACAGTCTCTTCTTACCATAAAAAACAAAGAAAACCCCCAAAAAAATACTAATGGTAAAAAAAAAGTTGGTGGGGACCAAACACCACCTGGTCCCCTCCTACACATGAAGTAATGTGTTCGTATATTTTCTGGATGACTCGTCAAGGTCTGAAATTTGATTAGATGAATTTTGTTAAAAAGAGTTTGCTGTTTCAAAATTTGCTGGAACATCTGAAGTAATATGTTAAATACACAATGTAACCACATGAACACATGAAGTAATGTGTATAAAAATTGCTAGATGATTCATCAAGGACTGATATTTTATAACATGAATGTTTTTATGAAGAATCTGATATTTTATTTTTTGCTGAAACGTCTAAAATAAGATTATACATACAAAATGACTGAACACATGAAGTAATTTTATATATATATTGCTATATGAATCATCAAGGTCTAGATTTCATTAGATGAATATTGTTGTGAAACTTCATAAATAAGATGTTATGTAACCGATGAAACTGTTTAAACACGTGAAATTATGTATTTATATATTACTAAATTAATCATTAAAGTCTTGATTGAATTAGATGTTTGTTGTTATGAAGAGTTTCATAAATTAAAGTAGACTGAATATATACATGACGTAAATGCTTAAACACATGAAGAAATATGTGTATATATTCATCATCAATATCTAGATTATTGGTTAGAATAACATAATTAAGTCCTCAAATTCATGAACAAACTGTATAACTTGTTAATCTAATGAGTTTGCATATGCTACTGGTTGCAGAAATCTATTTTAACCGCAGTTTAAGCAACTTATCAAAAGTCGATGTCACAGATTGATTCACATGTTTGAGAGGAAAACACAATTGAAATTTCATGATTTTTACTAAACAGTCAAATGCATCGGGATTTGGGGTGCGATCGTTAACACAAAGAGGTAAGAATGATGAAACCATCACAGAGAAGTATTTTGTTTGCTCGTGTCAATGAAGCCCAAAAGTGAAGAGCGAAATAGAGGACACACCTACCATCGACAATATTACTGAAGAGGCCACTCAAAAAGATTAGAAGAAAATCAAGAAAAAATGTTGTTCCGAGAACATGATGCAAAGCTAGAATCCGGGTTAAATTCATCGATAAGGACTATGAAGTTTTGCATCATGTGACCTCTCACAATCATCCATTCAGAAGATTCAAATGGCACTATTAGCAAAGAATTAAAAGGAGAATTATGGACGAGAAAGGGAAGGCTATAGAAGGAATGGAAAAGGCGGGCTTAAAACCTAGCCATGGATTTAAGTAAATGTCTTTTGAAACTGGTGGTATTCAGGGTTTGGGATACACCATTAAGGATAATCTAAACTACTCCAACATGATGCGGATGAAGGAGATTGAAAGAGAGAATGCTCAGCAAGTAATTAAGAGATTGTCACAGACAAATACCGAAGAGGAAGATATCTTCTTTAGAGTGAAACTCAATGATGATGGTAGGATAACGACATTATTTTGGTGGGACTCAATGATGAAGGGGGGTTATTAACTCTACGGTGATCTAGCTTTCTTTTACACAACATACAAGACCAACAAATACAACTTGATTTGCACTCCAATAGTCGGAATGAACAACCACAACAATATAGTGATGTTTGTATGTGCTTTCATCGTCGAAGAGAAAGCATCTAATTTTGAATGGTTTCTCAATGTTTTCATAAAATATCAATGGGTGGTAAGGAGCCAGTAACAATATTTACAGACCAAAATACAACTATGGCCAAAGCAATCGAAAAGGTGATCAATCTAAAATTCAATTAATCTGGACTTATTTGGTTCATATTTTTATCTACTGACTTTATATATTTAAATCATTTGTTCATGTGTTTGATATGAAATTCTTATGAGTAGTTAAGTTTTGTTTCTTAATAAGAACACTTATTTACAGCTGACATTATTCATTTACTATTACTTAATATGTGTAAGTATTTAGTTCTTATGTGCTACATTTTAGTTCATCTATTTATTCACACTCCGCGGAATCATTAAAAAACCAACCTTTTTAGGAGAGATTAAATGAACCCGATGAGCGCTTCACAAAGATAGGAATTTATATGTTGCTCACATGCTCACTACCAACTATTAGAAAGTAGCTAGTGGCAAGTTTGAGCTCATCCACAAAGATGCTAGAATTCAAATGTTAACTAAACACAACTCACAATTGGGCGTCACTCTGATTGTGTGTCGGGAATAGCTAGAGCTACACACATAGGGTTTTTTTGGGGGGATTGTCTAACAACTACTAATCATACGGGAAAAAAAAGATCAAACTATATCAAATTAGCCTTGGGGATATTTGCGTAACATGGCCGGTGAATGACTTTGATCGTAGATTCTATCACATATAAGACATGTAAACCTATCTCATGTCTATGTCACATAGTATGGGTGATAGTTGGCATTTCTCAATGTCTGTCACACAAAGGTACCTAAACCCATTTTGATCCTATCAACACCGCCTTTGTAATTAGGGAAAGTTTGTCAATAAACACATAATCTAAGTAGCATTCCTTTTTCCCCATAAAACTCACTCTCATTGCTAACGCTCCCCCACGTAAAGGATTATGTGCCTAAGCAATCGCCTTACGGGCGTTGGGCCTGTTAGATATGAGAGTAAGGAAATACATCCTGAGTACTACACTATGGTCCCTATGCCTATAGAGGCAAAGGAATCGGCGTCTCACGATGAATCTGGGTTTGCAACGACGATGGTCGCTACACGACAAACCTAGTCTCTACAAACTATCATGCCAAATCTATCAGGGTACCACAGCCCCTTGGCATGAGCCGCCTGGTGCAACGCGGTCCATGTCACCCCAAGTCCTCGTGCGGCTAATTATGGACATGGGTCATTCCCCTCAAAACGGCTCGTGTCACTTCAACTCAAATATTCGAAGACCAGCCGACGGGGTGTGACGATTGACACGGTCGTGCCATCTTTTACTCAGAAATCAACTGCCAGCCAATGGCCCTCGAGAACTCACACAGCCTGCATTGTTCAACTGATCAAAAAGTTCTTCCAGTCGATGGCCCGAGCCAAACGACGTGAGGAATGAACTTCAGAGGTAAAAAACGGAGGTCCAGCTGATGATCCGCCCCAACCAGCATGGCCCGTGACAGACATAGCCAACAGGTCACATGCCAGACTACACGACCATGCTAGGAACCTCCAGCATGGACCGTGCCAAGCAGCATGGGCTGTACCAGCCCTAGACGGCGCGACCACGCCTGGCTGCACAACCTATACCATTTTTTGCTGCTACAGTTTTTCACCCTATTTTGGGCCCTTTTCAAGACCCAAATTCCTTACAACTATATATATTACCCTATGTCTACTTGGGTTGAAGTTTATGCTCATTTTTACTTTTTAGGAGACTAGGATAGAGAGAGAGAAAGTTTCATTCTTCTCTCTAATTTATTTTCTTCTCTTATTTTTGCCCAAGAGTATTGAATCTAATGAAATTCTTGGGTTTAATACTTAGGGAGTAGTTAATTAACATGAAATTTTTGTATTTGTATTTGTATTTGTCACACTAAGACTGGCACACACCGTAGTCTCCTTTCATGTTGGCACACTTATTGATATCCCCGGGGGAAGGAAACCTAAATGTGCTTGGGATAACTATAGTCTGGGACCATATGGGTGTGTGCATGTGGGTCGCTAAGTCAATGTTACGATCTAATATACACTAGTCTTAGCTAGCAAATTATCCCGAAGGGTTGCAGATAGAGATAGAGATAGTAGCAAACTAGAGTTAGCATTACGCAACCTTAGAGCCTTCAGTAAGATGTCTATTCCTTTTCTTCTGTAGGCCTAGGGATAAATCATTCGTAGTTTAGTGCCCGGTTGTAATAGCACGGGGGAGAATTAGACATGCACAATGTGCCGCGCCATTGTTGCACTCCACTAATTACAGAGGCAGGGTCGATGAAAGAATTGAATGCGCACTTTACGTGACAGGTATGGGAAAGTATTGACCATCAACCACACTACGTGTCATAAGAATTAGGATATGTTCATATATCTTGAATGTGATTGAATCGAGGATCAAAACTTTTTACCAATCATGTTACGCAAATTCTCTCCAAGTGCTAGTTTATATAGTTTATTCTCTTGAGATCTTGCATGATTGTAGTTGTTAGATAAAACCCCCCATAACCTGTTTGGCAACATTAACTATTCCTGACACGTGATCGGATTGATGACACGATTGCGGCTGTGTGTAGTTAATTTTTAGATTCCTAACATCTCTGTGGACGACCACGGTCTTGCCACTATCTACTCCATAGGTAGCATGGTAGTAGGAATGAGTGCAACATTACAAATTCTTACCTTTGAAACACTCCCCTCTAGGTTTAGTAGATTTCCCGTGAAAAGGGTATATTTATTAGCGATGCCTGGAGGGGCGGGTCACATTTCGCAATCAGTTCGCAGACAATATGTGTGGTCGTCTGGTTCCTTGCGTCTGTCATTGGTTCATGTACAGCAATGAGTTTTTCTTTAACTGCAAAGAGATTCTGAATGCTCTACGATCCCTGCCAGGATGAGTTCTCACCTTCCCCCTCAGTAGCCCACTATGTTGCAGCAGCCTTGCCATCTTATGCTCAGAAAGCTATGTCAGCATCAATGTGCATCTAGCTAGTGTAAGCAGGGTTTATGTGGCCTACCTGTGTGTATCATATTTAGTAAATGTCTTCGACTTGGACCCGCTCATATGCTTGTGTTTGGCCTATCGTTTGTTCCAGGTCCATCTGCGCTGAGTTGGATCCGCTAAGGTCCTTATCCCTAATAGGTCTAAATTAAGATACTTCTCTTGTGTTGCCTTGACGATAGCTAGAATGGTTTCACCGAAAATTGTCGTAGTTCTATTGTTGCTTTGTTCCTTGTAAACCAGATTACCCATATGATGACACATGTGAGATTGATATCCTCATTTTTTGGTGCTACCTTGAACCATTCTCGTAGCCAATCTTTGAGTTGGATGGGGTTGACCTGTCTAAAGTCGAACCCCATTCTGGATGTTCTCCAGATTCTTCTTGTGATGTCGCACTCTAGGATCATGAGTGTGTTTTTCACTTGGAGATGGCACATTTGGCAAATGGGTGAGACCTCCATGTTCCTGATTCTCAATGCCAGTCCTGACAGTGCCACATTTTATGCGAGTCTCCATACCAAATATTTAACTTTCTCTGGGATCTTCAAGTTCCACAACTTCTTCCATAGCTTTTGGTCGGGTTTTGTGGTTGTCGTCGGAGATAAGCCTGATGGTTTGTATCTCGCTCTTGTATTCCATGCCTCGTGGTAGCCACTTTTGACTATATACTTACCAAACCAGTTATTTTCCCAAAATTGGTAGTCCTTTTGCCAGAGGGGGGCAAGGGGAATGTGGATTCCAGGAGTGTCTATTTCCGGGTTGAAGAACAACCTAAGTAGTGGCATGCGTCATTGCTTTGCATTGTCAATCAGGTCATTGACTTTGAATCCGATTTGTGGTGGAAATTGTCTTTCGTGCCTTATCGGGTTTTTGTGGTTCGGGATCCACTCGTCCTGTATATCTATTTCACAACAGTCTTTCCATTTGAGCCCATTTTTAATAAAGTATCTTCCCCAAAGAATGCCCCTTCATCCCTACGTTAAACTTTCTGGAAATCCTCCTTGCTGCAATACTTTTTGAGGAACAATTTAGAGAAAAATGACTCTTTGTCAGCTGTGAGCTTCCACACTAGTTTTCCTAGAAAGGCCTAATTCACCTTTTTTTTGTTGATCGCATCCCTAGCCCCTTGCCATTTGGAGTGGTACATTGATTCCCACAACTTCCATTGTCTACCCCTTCGACTTGTTTCCCTTCCCCATATGAATCTAGCTAGGCGATTGTCTTTTTTTTATTTGCAACTGTGAAGGTTATTCGGAAGGTACTGAGGGTGTATTGGGTTGTTGAGGAGAAAATGTGCTTACTTAGGGTGACCCTTCCCACGACCGACAGGTCCCCGGTCTTCCATATTGATGTTTTTGCCTTAACTCTTTGGATCAGTTTGCTGAACATCCCCACTCTTGAGCCAGCAAAATTCCATGTCACGATCTAAGAAGTTTTCCTTGAGTAGATCTGTGAAAACTCTGAGGTAAAAGAATCTTTTATCTCAGTTATTTGGCAAAATAAAAATCGAGGTAAAATATCAGATTAGTGCTTATATGATCTTTTACAAAGGCTAGGGGAAGTCAATTTAGATACCCCACCCACTGGTAGGGGTGGGCATCAGGTCGAAACAAAAATCGCAAACCAAAAGATAAATATAGTCCTGTGTTCGTAGCAGTGTGCATGAGTTGTGAAAAACAATCTAGACAAGATATCCTCGCCATTTTCTATCAAAACAGTGCAAGGAAGAAAACATAATAACAGTCAACTGAATGGAACAACACGAGACATGAAATACATGATATAATACTAGCGGGATGACACCGCACGATGCGCGGTATTTGTAGTATACATTTTTGTAGTATCTCAGTTTCGTTGGATGTGGTACCATAACCTTAAGTGTTTGGATTTAGGTGAATGAAATGTGTGGATAAAATTGAATTTAGAAAGGGAAAAAGTAGAATGAGTGGAT
>JAULKM010000010.1:7728739-7767756 GCA_032355605.1 Rubia tinctorum
GATCTTAACACAAAGATGAAGGGGAAGAGGGGTCGAAAAGCAATCCAACTCGACCAAGAAAGTTACCTAGCCATTCCCCTCCAAGAACGAACAACTCAAAGATCAATTGCAGCCAGATTACATGTGAGTAAAAGCACAGTTCATAAATGGATTCATGGTAATCAGTTACGGAGCCACTCGAATGCTATTAAACCCCAAATCTCAGAAATCAATCAAGTTAAAAGGCTGCAATTTTGCCTCAGTCATTTGGAGTACAGCATGGTGACTCACAAAACGTGTTTCAAAGATATGCATCACATTGTACACATTGACGAAAAATGGTTCTTTTTGACTCGTGTTGCTGAAAAATATTACCTCCTGCCAGAAGAGATGGAGCCTCACAGAACAGTTCAAAACAAACGGTACATCACAAAGGTCATGTTCTTATGTGCAGTGTGTCGTCCCATTTTTGGTGAAAATGGGGAAGTGATCTTTGATGGGAAAATCGGTATTTGGCCTATAGTGAACAAGGAACCAGCAAAGAAGAAAAGCAAGAACAGAGCAGCAGGGACTATTGTTACAGTGCCGGAAAAATCAGTCAATCAAGAGGTAACAAAAAGGTACATTATTGAGAAACTTGTTCCAGCAATAAAGAGGAAATGGCCACTTTTGGCAAGCACAAACATATTAATTCAGCAAGACAATGCTAGGCCACATATATGTGATGATGACCCTCAGTTCAGGCAGGTAGCCCGGGCTGACGGATTCTGTATTCGGCTTGGGTTTCAGCCACCTACTTCCCCCGATCTAAATGTGTTAGACTTGGGGTTCTTCAGGTCCATTCAGTCTTTACAACACAGAAGAGCATCTTTCACAATTGATGCTTTGATAACTGCAACGGAGGATGCATTTCTCAGCCTCAATGCTAGGACTCTAGACAATGTATTCCTAACACTTCAAGGATGCATGGTAGAGGTGATGAAATGTGCGGGTACAAATAGGTACAAGTTGCCACATATGAACAAGGAGTCAATGACGAGGCATGGTGTGCTTCCTATGGATCTAGAGGTGGATACTAATTTGGTAAGAGCATGTACACAGGTTCTACAAAATCAAAATGCAACAAGAGAGCTTCACCGGTTGATAGAGCAGCTAAATGAGACAGAAGTCCAGCATCCATAGTCACTGGCTTAGAGGTTCATGCTTTTAGAATATATGCATGACATGTTTTGGAAATCAGTATGTAGGTTGTTGCCTACCTGTCTTGGAATATTAAACATGCAGTTTCCTGTTTTCAAATCATGTTCAAATGCAAGCAGATTGTAATGAAATGACCAATGTGTGATTCATTTGTTTTTAGAAAAGCTGACAGTAGGCAAAAGGCAGCAAAGACACAGCTAATTTGAAATGAGAACCAGCAAACACCTTGCCAATAAACCATGTAATCATCAACGAAATGGATGCAAATCAAAGTTGGCATGAAGTGGTCCTACGATTCATAACCATCCTTCCTGTTGTAGCCAAATAATGGACAGTGTGCATGGAAATGAAATGAATATAAACCAGACTTCATAAACATACGAACGGAATGAACCGCGCATGGGCATCACTCAACGCTACAAACAACCCATTCATTCACCGCGTACAACAGGATGAAATAGTATGGGTTAGAATCAGCCAAACTCGCTGTATGCCACGTAAAGTTAGTCAATCAAGCGTAATGAACAATTAGGTGTATCTTGTAACTGCGCGCAGGTATCATGCGAGTCAAGAACACACGTCAAGGCACAATGTACGATACAAATAATTTACCCATGCTGTGCAGACTGTATGCATTTCAGATTTCATCATAGATTTAAGCAACTTAGTGGCTCCTACCCACCCAAAAACCACCCCCGCATACCAGCAACAGAAGGCAACAACCACACTCAACATCAAACACGACCAATATTAGTATTAAGGTGTAAGAATACATGGCCCGGATATATCCAGTAGAAGCAGCACGGTTTCAACGCATGTTGATGAAACCCAGTTTTACAAAGCGTCTGCAAAGGGGAGGGACACAATAAAGAAATCAGTATCGCTGTAAGTGTGTTTTATGAAGACGAAGAAATATATGAAATGTGGTTCAGAAACTACCTTGCTGCGAGGAGAAAATGATGGAGGTCCTGCAACGTCAAAAAAATTAAAATTGAGAATCAGAGTACAATATTCAATGATAGCGCGAGAGGATGATTAATGTGATCATGCAACATGGAAATGTAGAACAGGATAATTCATGTACATATATGGCCTACAAAACTTGGGATGGTTTCACGCAGTACGAACCACCGAACAATTCTCGAACAGCATGGAACAAAGCAACATTAGGAATAAATCCATGACAGTTAACTTCCCAAACAAATATTGCTACATCACAATAACCTGAATAACTTAAACAACATCATACACCATTACAACCAGCTATTAAAATTTTAGTTCCCTAACAGCTTCAGTAAGCAGTAGTCAACACATCAAAATTATTGCTGGTTTACATACTGTTCAAGGTAACCATGAAATACGACCATTCATTTTGCAAAAAAAAAACAAAGAGACAGGAAACGACATGTGGAAAATATTTTCTCCAAGAAGCAACCCTTGATTCGCTTGGAGGATTCAGACCGCAAAAAGATCCATAAGACACGTCAGGGATTTAGGGTTTACCTCTGAGAGGTCGATTCCGCCAGAATCCCTCAGTACCGTAGCTCCCACCGGATTGTAGTCCGCCGATGACCGCTCCAAATCCTAAAGCGACTGAACATCTGCGACTGAAGTTCTGCGTGAAGCCGTGTGAGGTATTTCACCAGGTGTTTTTATCTAACCCCATTTCGCTCCATCCATCCCTTGAAGCCTTCAAATATAGTGAAAAACCAGTGTTACAAACATAACAGTTCTAAACACAACATTACAAACAAAACTTTCTAACCTGCAATACTAACGGAACTCTTGCAAAATCAACAAAGCTTCAATATTACAAACACGAATCTCCTGAACGTAAAAAGAGAAGGAAGAAAGAGCTTACACAGGGAAGCCAAAATCAACGTTGCTCAGTTCCGTCTTCCCCACAACCACCCACCACTCGGAATGGAGTGAACTGAGGTCGCCGAACACGGGGGAAGCAGGATCACACCAGACTGGGCCACCACTGGCAAAGGAACGACTTGTGCTCGCTGGAACCGGGATAGAGAACTTTCCCGGAGCGGTCAACAAGGTGCCACTGCAGATCCAGACGCCGTTGGGCACAGCGGCAGCGTCGGACGTGAGTTCCTGGATGAAAACCGCTGCATCTGGGCTTTTGGAAACGAAGGAATCGTCTTCAGCAGCGGAGATGGGCGTTACGGAGTCGTCGGAGGTGACGTCGTCAGCTTGGGAGGCTTCATCGGTTGGATCGCTGCCGGAATCTATGGTGGAATAGAGGCTGGATGGTTTTCCGAGGACGGGGCTGAGCGTAGGAGACAAAGCTGTTGGTAGGTAAAAAAAATGAAAAAGGTTGATGGTTCAAATGTGTGTAGGGCTTGCCGAATGAGAGGTTTTATTAGGTTTCTTATGAAAATGTTGGGTGGGTTGGTGGGGCGAACATTTACTCTTCCGCGTTTGGGCTGAGAAAACCCAATTCAAAATTATTGAGGAAAATCTCAACGGCTTTCCTTTTATACTCCCTCCTGGTTTAGAAAATTTGGGGAGGCCCAATAAGTTAGTGGGTTGGTTAAGTGCACAAGTGGGTTTAAACCTGAAGTAATTTTTGCAGAACGACAAGGACAAAAGTGGAATTTCTGGTTCTTGTCTCCCCTTAAAATAGAAAATGTGTAAGAGTGCCAATTAAAAAAACCTTCCCAAAGAGGAAACAGTGCCAATATAAAAAAATCGGAGGGAGTATGAGATATTGTTAAATTCATCTTAACATATATTTTCTAAATATCAACTTTTTATGATGAATTAGTATACGTAGCTAGAGATCTTGACGGTCAAAGATGATCATTGGAAATCGTGAAAAAGTAAATGTGCCAAAAGTAATTGGACGAAGGGAGTACACACACACATATATATATCACTGAAGAAAATTTAAAGAAACACATAATTTGAAATAATAAAAATGTTTGATTTTTTTAATACATTGATAGAGTAATTCTAAAAGAAATATGTATATATATTATTTATTAATTAATTTTTAAATGTACGACACAACATTTACAAAAAGAAACTCAATGCTAATATTGTAATTAATAATATTGCGCAACGCGCGATGGTGCTTCGCTAATCTTAAATAAGTATTATTCTAATATTAAATTCATGAGAAAGTCCCAGGAAATGCGGTGACTTTTACCTTAAATGTTGTAATTTTTTATAAAATTTAAATATTGTATTTTAAAAGTTAAAACAAGTAATAATATGTATTCGAATGTGAAAATATAAAATATATATAATATAAAAAATATTTTCAAAATATTAAAATTTAGTATGTAATTTAACAAATGAATTGTATAAGGTAAAAAATAACTGATATGTACATAAGATTATGGACAGAGCGCCAACCCACTCTAAATTTAAAATGTAAAATAATGGTAAAACAAAGATAAAACAAACGTTTATATTAATATGTTGTTCGTCTTTTATTAGATCGATTAACCGTTAGATGAGATTATTTTATAATTAATATGACTACTATGGTGATTTGATATATTTTATTTATTTATTGTAATGAGGTATCTATTATCATGGAAATCTTTTAAAATTAATTGTAGCATATATAATTATAATTCAATCTTAAAAATTTTAAAAATAATTTTTTATACTTAGTCAAACAGATAGTCGACCTAACAGAACATGTGTTGGATAGACTCGTCATCATCACATAAAACACAACCTTTCTCCACATTGCAGCCAAACTTTGCTAGTCTATCTTTGGTAAGCAGTCCAATCAGTTTCTGGTTTTTCAAGTTTCAAGTATTGATAGACTTTCCTGATGCTGAATTTCACCACCTCTCTCTGGTGTATCCATGCTTCCATATTCTGCATTGTGCTCCTGCATTTGATCAGATTTTTGACCAACCATGATACATCTGCAGGAAATTTATAAGTCATCATGTCACCTCTTTTTATGTAGTAAGAGTGGATCCATTTGATCCATAATCTGTCAGATTTCTACACGGATTCCATGACACCTTACTCATGCTAGCATAACTCCATTCGATCAGTGAAATGACATTTTGTCCTCCTGAGTGTTTTTGTTCAAAAATCTTTTCCCAAGCTACTGGTGACTTCCTGTTTATAATTTCCCCACCACCCCACAAGTAAGACCTGCAGAGAGCCTTTATATACTTCGATAAAGCTTTAGGCATAGGGAAAGCCTGCATCCAGTAGTTTGTTACTGGAAAAAAGCACACTATTTCATGCTAGCATAACTTCATTCGATCGGTGAAATGACATGCAGTCCTCCTGAGTTTTTTTGTTCACAAATCTTTTCACAGGCTACTGGTGACTACCTGGTTATAAATTATAATTTCTCCACCACTCCACAAGTAAGACCTGCAGAGAGCCTCTATATGCTTCAGTACAGCTTTAGGCATAGGGAAAGCCTGCATCCAGTAGTTTGTAACTGAAAAAACACACTCTTGATCAGTTGCAACCTTCCTGCATAGCTTAACAACTTAGCACTCTAGTGTTTAATTCTTCCAACAATTTTATCTATTAATAGCTGGCACATTTGAACAATTAACATCCTGCTAGCAAGAGGAACCCCCAAATACCTGAATGGAATTCTTTCCTCTTCAAATCCAGTGATAGCCAGAATCTTCTCCTTTTGCTCTTCCTCTATTCCTCCAAAGTGCACCCTGCATTTGCCCTTACTCACTTTAATTCCCGTGGACTCTTTAAATTTGTGGTAAGCCTGCATTAAGATTAATACTTCTTCTTCCTCACCTCTGGACATCAATAGAACATCATCAGCAAAGTTCAGATTTATAATCCTCAATAGCTCACGTCTAGGATGGTACTTAAAAACCAGGTTTGTGTTCAACACTTTGCGGGCATTTTGTCATATACTCCATGACCAGCACAAAAAGTAATGGAAAAATGGGGGCTCCCTGCCTTAATCCTCTCTTAGCTTTGATGAAAGAAGTGGATTTTCCATTCACCATATACTTGTAGGACACAAATCTGACCTCCACTATCACCCAATCTGTGAACTGCTCAGGTATTCCCATGTATCCCATAATTTCCTCCATTGCATCCCAATCAACAGTGTCATAAGCCTTTTGAATGTCTATTTGTATTATGCATCTAGGACCACCTAATTTCCTGTTATATCCCCTCACTAGGTCATATGTCATCATAATATGATCATGTATGCTTCTATCAGGCACAAAAGTTGCTTGATTCAGTTGGACAACTTCACTAATAACCTTATTGGGCCTATTAGTTAGGATTTTGGATATAATCTTGTACACTGTTGTGCAAATCCTTAACTTTTACACTAGCAGGGTGTTTTGGAATAAGAGTAACCAAGTTCCCATTCACTTGTTTATACAATTTACATTTCTCAAAGAATTCTCCCACCTCCAACATCAAGTCCTCATTCACTACAACCCAATTTTCTTTGAAAAACTTCGAGTTAAAACCATCATAGCCCATTGCTTTTAAGTTACCGGTGCTTTTCAATGCTCCCTGAACTTCCTGTGTAGTAACAGGTAGAATCAGATTTCTCCAACTGGTGTTACTCAATACCTCCTCCCTTCAGATCACCTCCCTATCCACACTTTCTAATAGAGGAAATGCTCAAAAATGGTACCCACTTTTACTTGAAATTCTAAAATGGTCTTGTGACTGGAAAAAGATGGTTTTATTTAGGTCAACTATGTACTCAAAGGTTAAAGGGTCTATCTGTAATAAAATAAAGTTGAGGGGAAGGAGGATAAATTACTAAATAGGAGACTGTATTATCTTGGCAGTTCCTCTTCACCCATTCCTATAGACACCACCTCTCCATTAGTAGAGAGCTTTCTATTAAATGCAGCAATGGAAGGAGGTTCTCCAAAAACCATCTTTAATAGGCATTCCTGAACTCGAAAATTCCCGTTCGTTCACCCTAATTTAAATTAAAGGTGGTTTTTCAATAACCGCCTTTAATTATGACTAATTAAAGGCAGTTCAAGGTGTAGCCTCTTTTAATTAACCCTAATTAAAGGAAAATTTTTCCAAACCGGCATTAAAAATGATCATTTCCAAGTTCGAAAAGTAAGAAAGAGTGATTCTCCAAGTTTGAAAACTGTGTGGTTTCCATAGTACAAAGAGCAGATATATTTTTCGAACTCGTTAATTGTTTGTGCCTACATTCCGAGTTTGGAATATGTTTTATCGTGTCCTTATTCATATGAAAAACGTTCATGACTTCAAAAAAGGATCATTTTAGTTTTTAAAAAAACACGTTCATTTCATTATATGCCATAAAACACTAAATTTTTGAAGACGAAGCTCAATCATTTCTTAAACATTGTTGGATAATTCACATGATTTTATTAACTTGTAACATAGAAAAGAAATTCACTTCTTGAAATAATTCATATTTCATGAAAATGTAGAACTATAAATCATATCAAATAGTCATCTCAAATACGCACAATAGTTATCCTAAAGTTAATAGAATCCAACAGTTATCTCAAAAATGAATTCAACATTCAATAGTCATATCCAATACGAATAACATGATAAAGCTTAGAAAGTTCATTCTTAGACATCTTCAATGTCGCCGGTTAAAGTTGATCTGTCCTATCGTAGCAAGGAGGTTGATACTAGGTGGCGCTCATAAGCTCGCTGAGATTTTTCAAGGAACTTAATCTTAGCCTTCATGGCGCAAAATTCCTTGAGCATCAATTTGTAGCAATCATCGAAGCCGTTCACATATGAATTTTTAGTACCTACAAAGTATAGTGACCATCATATGAATTATTCAAACAATAAAGAATAAAATAAAGAATAAAGAAAATGAAGCGAACTAAATCAACGTAAACTCATTTTCGAGCTTCTGTGGTTTTATAAAACCACTTATGATTGCACAACACCCATCCCTTGCTCTCGAAGTAAGTCTTGTCGAAATACTTCGGCCCCTTTTCCTCTCCTTGTAAAACCAAACCCTCAACATTCTTCAAAATCCGAGTGACCCGTATGGTAGGCGTGTCAACAAATTCTTCGACGTTGCAAAATGTAACATATGCCTAAATATAGCCGCTCCAGAATTGATTTTTCTATCCTCAATTATCAAATAGAATAACATAAGGGTTGTGTAATTAGGCTTAGTCAAGTGTCAATCGAGGGAACCAAACTCCTATTAATGATCTCATACTTGATACAGTTATCTATGCTCAAAAGGGTAAGATCAAATGTCTCGGGTTTCCCTAAATCCAATATATCCCAGTGGAAGTACCTCTCACTACACTCCACGGGGTCAATGTAGGGGTAACCAATTTTTAGCGGCCACTTCTCACGATGGTAGCAATCATCTAACTGACCATCGAGATCCTTCGAGAAAACAAATTCGGGGTGTGTGTATGAGCAGTCTAACAACTTATTAATACTCCATTGGCTAATCAGGATCTCAATTTTGCCAACCCTAGTACTGTAATCTCCATTCCCTAATTCCCACATATTAGCATGAAATTGACAAGTCAAATAAAAATATGCCTTTTCATCTCATGAAAGCAAATTTTCAACATGTTGTTCACTAAATGCTCTGAGGGGATTGGCCAACCCTATAGCTAGATACTCATTATAGTCGACAAGATATGTATCTAATAATTTTCCCTTCTCACGTAATGCATCATACCTATGTTGAGCAAATTCAGAGACAAAAGTTTTGTCATCAAAACCGGTATTGTGGCCGGTTGAACGAGATCTCATGCTTCCACGACTTGAACCTTCCCTAGCCATGACAAAATGTAGGTTGGTTTAGCAAGAAGTGAGAGAATGACGGTTCTTTGTGAGTTCATAAGAAGGCTAGGGTTTATGTATTTGGGTGTGGTTACTGAAATTTGATTCGATACCCTATCTTTATATATACTCCGACATTTTTGAGTTTGAAATGACATATTCGTCCCTATACATTATGGAGATTAATGATTTCAGAGTTCGGAAAATAATTCTAGTGGAAAAAAGGACGCTTTGAATTTTCCTGAGGTGCTTCGGAAAAGAGGCACGAGCTCGGAAACTCATTTTTTGAGCTTGGAAAAGTCATCGGACATACATGTCTAAATGAGAAGAAATCATTTCTGAGCTCGTAAACATGTCTGGCCAATAAATGCAAAGGTAAGACACTTTTCCGAGCTTGGAAATGTGTCTGTACTTTATGTTGTAAAGAAAACTTTTGAAGTTAGAGGCTCAGCGTTTGGAGCACAAATTACATTTTCACAACTTATAACACAAGACAAGTCAAAAAAATACTTTAAAGTCAATGCAATAATACAACATTGTTAATTCACCTTAACATCCAAAACCTTAAAAAAGAATCCAACACACTTTGAATTCATTGTTATCTTTCATCCAACACACTTTAATCCAAAGCCTAAAAAACTTTCAAACACATCAATGAAACACGTTGTCCAATAAACATACTAAAAAATTACTAAACTTCCAAATGTTATCCAATATCTCTACCCAACCATTTTATCAATGAAAGAGTCCCCCTCCCCCCATCTTTGGCCCCGATGTTTTCTTCAACGCCTTGACCCATTTTCTCGTTATCCCGCCATGATCATTATCATTATCATCATCTTCACTCTCAGAGAATACCGGCTCGAAGTTAGGCGGCTTCTCATCATCGCTCAATTCCAAACGGAGACCTTGGGCTTCCATGAACGTGACATGCTGAACTGAGCACGGGTCAACATCTCGTGCGTCTCGGTCATGTCCACACGCATACGGTCAAAATACTTGGTTAACCTTGATTTCTAGCCACTGCCGGTATCTGTAATCAATATTCATTAAAATTAATTATATATAAAAATATTATATATTCAGTTGAACTTTATTGACAAAATAACTAAAAAAAATTATCACGTATAGGAGCTCGATGCCTCGTCTCTTTCTGCATCCTGTTTGCGAGCTCTCTTGGCAATTTAGCTTTTTGATCGGGTGTTGGATGAAACTCCCACTTGCCGTCAAAGTCGAGACTGGGCTATTTCAATTGGAACCACCTCTTGTCATAGTATTCCATCCAAAGAGCCCAGTCCTCCGGAATTACACCCGTCTTCTTTCGCATAGTGTTTATGAAACCACCGTAAGGAAGATCTATCTTCTTTGTCTGCGCGGACTTCAACGTGAATGAGATGACGACGAAGCTGAGGTTTATCTTGACCCCCTCCATGATGTAGTAAAACATCATGAGGTTAGCAATGGTCGGCTTCCAAGTGTGTCCACCCGTGGGCAAAACATTAAGACAATATCCACTCATACAAGAGACGCTACTCTACGGTCAAAACCCCGATATCATAGCTCTCTGCTTTCTCCGCATCACTTCCCACCCTCCTAGAATATTTCCTAGCCACAGTGATAAATTTCTAGAGGACCATTGGGGTCATAGGGACTTAACTTCTCAGGGGTGGTGTAGAGGGATTCTAGGGCAGCATCAATTGTATACGTAGTCACAGATACATCTTTCCCACTGACCCTAGTTAAATCACGATCATTCCTACTTTGACACAAATTGGTGTAAAATTGTATCACTTCATCCACATGAACGGGTTCATCCAAAAAAGTAGTTTCTCTAAATGTTGGGTTTTGAAATGACTGAGCAAATACTCTAGACTTAATTATCCTATGTCCGGTGCTAATATAGCCTTTGAATTGATAACTCTCCTCTTGGAAAAGGTAACATACCTATTCACGGCTATATAATTGAATAATTTTAGGTGTTTTTCAATCTGTGTGACCGGGCAAAGGTTTTGATCATTTGTCTTTGACTTAGCCCTCGTGCTCTTACGACTCATTGCGAATGGATGAATGGTTTGAGATAATTGAAATTTTCAAATTGAGGGTTTGGTTGTGGGCAAATCTAGGGTTTTGATTTGGGGATTCAAATCAGTTGCCCGTTTTAACCTTTTTTTTAATTGATAAAAGAGTTCATGAGCTCATAAATATGTCCGGCCTACTATACAAAAGAGATGAGTATTTCTAAATTCGGGAAGAGTATTTGTAGGGGTTTCCAAACTCGGAAACCCTTCTCTTCGCGAAAAAAATACCCACATGGGCTTTCAAATGGGCATTTAATACTCATTTGAAAAAACTGGGCTTTTTCCACCATATCCCTCTCCAAAAAACCTCTCAACCCCTACACTACAATCCCTTTCATTACCACTTCAAGATTTCATCTTTTGAAGATTGGAGGTATGTCTTCCTTCCTATTTCTCTTGTACTCCAATTTCTCATCTAAAATTTTATTTTTCTCAAGGGTTTTGTTTGATATATTGGTAGAAGCAATGAAGGATTATTTCATACCCTTTGATTGATCAAATAGGTAAATCTTCTCTTCAATAAATGGCTAGGGTTTAATATTTTCAAACTACAATGGACAAAATCAAAAAAAATTATTTCATGATGTTAGCTAGGGTTCACATTGTGTGATTCTCATGAGTTTTATTTTAGGTGGGGTTTGTTATTAAACACAATTTATGTATTATATTATGGCTTCGGTGTCTAAATGGTGTTGGATGATAAAATGATGCATTGGATTTAACTCGTACATGTTAGATTTCTAGATCTATTGATTGATTTAGGTATTCGAGTGGTTAAATGTTTGGTTAAATACTATTGTGCTAAAACTTCAATGGTTAATTATTCTTCTTTCTACACAAAATACTATTTTTTTGGTATTCTTAGTATATATGGAATTTTTGGTTCTGTTTAAATGTTAGTGAATTTAATGAACCTTTATAATTGGCTATAACCCCATAATTCACTAGTAGAGAGCCTTCTATTAAAGGAAGCAATGGAAGGTGGTTCTCCAATTAACATTTCCGAGTTTGGAAATACCCGTTCGTTCCACCTAATTCAAATTAAAATCAGTTTTGGGTTGATTAAAGGCGGTTTTTCAATAACCCCCTTTAATTAGGACTAATTAAAGGCGGTTCAAGGTGTAACCACCTTTAATTAACTCTAATTAAAGGTGGTTTTTCCCAACCACTTTTAAAATGACCCTTTCCAAACTTGGAAAGTAGATAAAAATGATTTTCCGAGTTTGGAAAACGTGTGGTTTCCATGGTATGAAGAGCGAATACATTTTCCGAACTCGTTAATTGTTCGTGTCTACATTTTGAGTTCGGAATATGTTTTATCCTATCTTCATTCATATGAAAAACGTTCACGACTTTGGAAAAGGGCAATTTCAGCTTTAAAAAATCACGTACATTTCATTATATGCCATGAAGCGCTAATTTTTTTTAAGACAAAACTCAATCATTCCTTGAACATTGTTGGATAATTCACAAGATTCTATTAACTTGTAACATAGAAAAGAAACTTACTTCTTGAAATAATTTAAATTTCATGAAAATGCAGGACTAGATATCATGTCAAATAGTCGTGTGAAATATGCACAACAATCATCCTAAAGTTAACACAATCCAACAGTCATCACAAATGAATTCAAGATTTAATAGTCATATCCAATACGAATAACATGATAAAGTTTCAAAATTTCATTCTTCGACATCTTCAATGTCTCCGATTGAAGTTGATATGTTCAATCGTTTTCGGGAGGTTGATGCTAGGTGGCGCTCATAAGCTCACTAAGATTTTTCAAGGAACCTAATCTTAGCCTTCATGGTACAAAATTCCTTGTGCATCAATTTGTAGCAATTCCTTGAAGTCTTTCAGGTATGACTCTTCAGTACTGATGAGATGTCAAATTCATGTATTTTCCAAAGCATTTAACATCTATTTTGTTATCTTTTTGTTAGAAGATTTGTAGATTTAGGTAGGTTTACATAATAAGGGGTTTAGATAACCATTTTCGGTTTTTGTATCTAAATCCTTCATTTTGTAACCTAAGTTGATTCTAATGGATTTTTGGTCCTTACAGCATCTAGATTCCTTTTTCTGAGCTTAATTTTTAGATTGCTGGTAATCACTTTGGAGTATTTTATTGAAGGTCATTCACAGGGATGGTAGAAGATTGAAGGTCATGAGTCAAAACGTGGCAGAAGATAATAGGGTCGGAGAACGAAGACAAAGAAGCGGATGAATTGTGATTCGGAAGTTTTAACCTATTTCTGGGGAAAATCCATGAAGAACCAACCTCTGAGGGTGGTACCATTAGATTCATCTTCTCGAGCACTATAAAATTGACTACAAGAACTCCCGAAATGAATCAACAGTTCACCCGTAGTTATGGAATTTGAAGACGCAAAGATCGGCTGGCCGACCGGCCAGGTGAAGAAGACCGGGTGCGCGGCCCGAGCACTCAACCACACGCCCACACACCCCAAATGCTGGGGAAAACCAACCTCGGGACAAAAGCCACGCGCCCAATGTCCCTGCGCCCCAGATGATCACTTTGGTTTAATGCTTGTAGTTGTTATCAAATTTATTGTTCTTAGTATATAATACCATTAATGGAATACCTTCAGGCGTTGTTTGTCTAAAGTGCTTATCAATGAGGTTTGAAAATGGTCGTTGAACATCTTTGCAAATTAATAACTAAGAAGAAATGAATGTTGATCTTAGAATAGAAGTGATAACATTCCCCATGTGCAATTAATGTGAATGAGTGAGTGAATGAGTCTAGGATCTATAAGTGGTTTGGAAGTTGAAATCAATTACCCCCAAGGCTTTGTCATTTGTAGTTTTTAAACCGTTTTCTTAGTTTGATGCATGATTAGCATAGTTACTTGAATTACCATCCTTGACACCACCAACTACCACGTCTCTATGGACGGCTCTCCACATTACCTTTGGTTTGCCCTTCAACTTGAGAGAGACTTACCAAACACCTACGACTTTCATAATTGTACACATTTTTGTTTAGTTTAGGAGTAGGAAGGGGTGATGCGACATCAAATGCATGTATTTTTTGAACCATTTAACATCTCTTTTGTTATCTTTTTGTTGGAAGATTGCTAGATTTAGGTAGGTTTACATCATAAGGGGTTTAGATAACCGTTTTATATTTTCATATCTAAATCCTTCATTTTGTAAACTAAGTTGAGTCTAATGGATTTTTGGTCCTTACGAGCATCTAGATTCCATTTTGTAAGCTTAATTTGTAGATTTCTTGTAAGAACTTTGGATTATTTTATTGAAGGTCATTAGCAAGGATGGTAGAATATTGAAGGCCACGAGTCAAAACATGGTAGAAGATAATAGGGTCAAAGAAGGAAGACAAAGAAGCGGATGAATTGTGATCCTTAAGTTTTAACCGAGTTTTGGGGAAATTCTAAGAAGAACCAACCTTTGAAGGTTGTACCATTGGATTCTTCTTCTTGAACACTATAAAATTGACTATAAGAACTCTCAAAATGAATCAACGGTTCACCCGTAGCAACGGAATTTGAAGACGCGAAGACCACCTGGCCGACCAGCCGGATGAAGAAGACCAGGTGCACGGCCCGGGTGCTCAACCGTGTGCCCGCACACCCAAAACTCTGGGGAAAACCATCCTCAAGACAAAAACCATGCGCCCAGCGCCCCAGATGATCACTTTGGTTTAATGCTTGTAGTTGTTATCAAATTTATGGTTCTTAATATATAATGTCATTGATTAAATACCTTCAGGCATTGTTTGTCTAAAGTTCTTATCAATGAGCTTTGAAAATGGTTGTTGAACGTCTTTGCAAATGATCATTGAACGTCTTTGCAAATTACTCACTAAGAAGAAATGAATGTTGATCTTCGAATAGAAGTGATAACATTCCCCATATGCAATTAATGTGAATGAATGAGTGAATCAGTCTAGGATCTATAAGTGGTTTGGAAGTGAAAATCAGTTGCCCCCAAGGCTTTGTTATTTGTAGATTTTACCATCTTTTTAGTAGCTTGTTGCATGATAGCATAATTAGCTTGCTTTGATAGTTGTGTTGTCTTTCAATTCATAACTTAGAAAACTTACCAAAAACCACCCTCTTTATATGCTTGTATATATATGTATCTATCTTTATCTAGGCTTATATTCACCCCTATATGCATGAAACCATAGGAAAATCCCCCTTCTTTGTGGACGACCCCGACTTGCCACTATCTACTTAATTGTATTTAGTATGCATTTAGGGCTTATAAATTGTATCTTTGATAGGTACGGAGACGACCTCCCGGTAGTCCCCTAATTCAATGTTCATATGGATTCCATACGAGCGGTGAACCCACATTTCAATGAAGCCTAGGTCTTCAAATTGTGTTATGGGACATTTGCTACATTGTTGAGGGATCACGTAGCTATGGGGGAATATTCCTAAAAAGTGAAATGGTTGTCGTGCAGATCATTGAGAATCGTTCTCTCATATTTCGGTTATGACATCAACGGTTTTATGTTTTCCATTAAATCAATTGATGATATAAGTGTTAGTCAGAAAAATGGTGGGTCACTCATCTCCAAAGTGTTTCATGTTAGAAAGGGAAGTGAAGATAATTCTATATACGCTCAAAAATGTTACTTCGGGGCGATCTCTAAAATTTGGGAGCTTTACTATGTGTTGATACGGGTCCCTGTTTTTAAATGTTAATGGGTGGATATTAAAAAAATGTCAGCGCACCGAGGATTTGCGATTCACTCTTTTGGAAATAATTAGGGTGGGTTGGAATGATGATCTATTCATTTTTGGCATCTCAAGCGCACCAGTTTTTCTATGTTAGGTACCCTCTTGATCCGATGTTGGAGATTGTTGTTGAAGGAAAACGCGCATTTGTTTGTGAGAATGAATTAGAGGAAATCATTGGATTTGGCTAGCATACTCTGAGTTTTGGATTGAAAAATGACATTTTACTTTCGGAGGATGATATGAGTCTACGCAGTTTCTTTTGTCGTAATGATCACGACGAAGGTACGTGAGTAGATGTTAAAGGGAAGATGAACCATAGAAGAAGAAAGAAAAAGAAGGTGGTGAGGAAGAGGAAGCATAAATTAAATATATATACATATATATATATATATATATGTATCCACCCTATGGTTTTTTACCTTATCCGTTGTTCGGTTTCTTTAAATAGTATAACTTGTAACCAAAATTCTAGTATTCACAAAATTATCGTAACAGTACTCATCGACAAATAGGAAACCTCTAGTCACAAATTATGATGATTAGATAATTTATTTCAGTGAAATCAAAATGGAAATCATTCGTAACAATCCGTGACAAATAAAATAAGTTTAGATCTGAACATAAAAATAATCGACATAAGCTCGAGTACATGTCAACAAAAATACACTAATCCACTACATCACATAAAATCATTCATCATCAACCTTAAGGTTGGACGTCGACGTCGATTGGCTAAATTGTGGGTGGGAGGTTGAGGAGAGGTGTCGCTCATAAGCTCTTCGAGATTTCTTCAGAAACTTAATTTTTGCTTTCATCGCGCAAAATTCCTTGCGCATCCACTTGTAGCAATCCCTGAAGCCTTTCATGTAAGCTTTTTCTGTAACTATATGGAAGAATAATATTTATAAGTAATAGAAATAATGAATTTGAACATAATGTTGTATAAATCAAATGTGACTAACCTTCCTCAATTTGTGGCATGTCCTCAATCTGTGGCCTTTTGTTACTCTTGGGAGGTTCCACACGCTTTTGGTACCACTTTTGATCATGCAAAACCCAACCCTCTCCTCTTCGAAGTTGCAATGCACAACATATGCTTAAATATGGCCGCCCTGAGAATTATTTTCCTACCCTCCATGATGAAATAGAATAGGCTAAGCGTGGGATAGTTAGACTCGATGATGTGTCCACCCGATGGAACAAGAGTTCTAACTATCATGTCATAGGCGATCCGTTGGTCAGTAGGAAAAACTTTTAGATAAAAATATTTTGGCTTTCCTAATTTCTTCCTATCACATCTCAAGTATTTCACGCTACATTCAACAAAGTCAACGTAAGGGTAATCACTATTTAAAGGCCACTTCTCCCTATGGTAAACATCACCCAAATGGCCATCTAAATCCTCGGGGAAAACTTGTTCGAGATGCTCGTAAGGGTATTCTAACAACTTATTTAAAGACCATTGGATAATCGGAATGTCAATGCCCCCAGCCCTAGTCTCATAATCCTTGTTTGCAACTTCTCTTAAATTCACACAAAATTGAAATGTCAAATCAAAGTAAGATCTCTCGTTACACAAAAGCAATTTCTTGAAATATTGATCCTTAAAATAACTAAGGGGTTCGGCCAAACCTATAGCAAAATTTTCACTAAAATCGACAATGTAATAATCTAAAAGTTTCCCCTTTTCACGCAAATCTTCCTAATGTTTATGTGCAAAGGGCGAGAAAAACCTTGTATCGGACATGCTACTTGGGGATCGAGACCTAGGGTTTGCACTCCTTGATGCTGCTCCTCTTTCTAGTGACTGTGAATTGGGGGTTTGTGAAGTGTTGTAATGGAAGTTGAGTTTGCGAGTTCGCAATGATTTGTTAGGGTTTTGAGTTTTAGGATTGCGTTGTGAAATGAATCCTCAATCTGCATTTTTAAAAATATTTAGAAAGGTTTTCGAGTTTGGAAACCCTTCAATTGGCTCTTCAGAAAAGGCCAAGATCAGTTTATGAGTGAGGAAATATTTTTGTAGAAATTATTGCTTTGTTTTTCATTTCCAGTGATGGTCTAGAAATAGGCTACAAGCTCAGAAACTATATCTTGCCTTCTTCATGAAATAGTAACCAAACTTTCTGAGCTTGGAAAGTTGTTTGTGCCTATGGTAAATTTTAACCATATACTTTTCGAGCTTGGAATTACTTCCGCCTGGTAAAAACAAAGGACATAGCCATTTTTGAACTCATAATTGCATCCGTCCCTATGGTCAAAAACTAAAATTTCATTGATTTTATATCTTGTTTTCCTAAAAATAAAACACACCTACGTAACACTGATTAATTCCAAATATAATTCGATTGTTGATTGAAAAAATCAACTATTTGTATCAACAACTTTCAATTTCAACCATATATGAATTTGAGCAACTATTTCACAGCCAATTTATAAAACCATGAATTTGTGACATTCTTGGTCATCGAATCAAAACATTGTCTACCATCCAAAATGAAATTCATACAACCCAAATTTAAACAAATGTAGTGGAAACCCAAATTCATAAATATCGTATTACACCTCCTTAAACATACTTTCTATCTTGGGGTCTATCTCATTATTTTTGTCACCCTTGGTATCTTGTCCAGCTTCACCTCCACCGCCATCTCAACTTTCATCACCATAACCCCCATTGCCGCCATCATACCAATCATTATCATCGTCCTCCCCATCATCAACGCTCTTAGAGAACCGGCTCAAAATTTCCTTGCTATTCATCATCGCTCACTTCAAGGTGCAGTCCTTGTGATTCCAAGAAACCCACGTGCTTTGTGTAGGCCCGGGTCAACATCTCATGAGTCTGAGTCACATCCACACGCAAGCAATCGAAATACTTGCTTATATAAACCCTCCAGCCGATCTGCGATTCTGTGAACAATTAAAATTCAAAATACAAGAATTTATTAGACTAAATCAAAACGCAGTGTATAAATAAATGTAAATTAAATCATTTCAAATCACAATAGATCACTCACTAGAGCTAGATGCCTCCGTTCTATCGAGTTCCGCCCCACGAGCCCTCTTCGCACCCTTAGCTTGTTGACCAGGAACTACCTTATGCCCCCATTTCCCATTGAAGGCAAGATAAAAATTTTATGTTGGAACCAAGATTTATAATAATAATACATGTGTAGGGCCCTGTCCACTGTTTGCACCCCCTCCTTCTTCAGCATGGCGATGATCAAACTGCCTTAAGAGAGGTCCTTCTTCTTCGTGTTGGCAGCCTTGAGCATGAAAGAGATGATGGTGAACCATGAGTTAATTTTAACCCCTCCATGACACAGTAGAAGATCATCAAGTTTCCAACCGTTGGCTCGCAAGTGTGGCCCCCCATTGGCAAGACATTTAGGCAAATTCACTCGTAGACTATACATTGCTCGACGGTTAAAACACTAATGTTTTTTTTGATGGAAAATGAGCTTTATTGATCAAAACATCAGCTAGTACATTGTTTAGGCCATCACTCCTTGCCCTTTACACCAAGTCAGTTCTTCACAACAGAAATTCCTAGATTGTTACACTTTTGTTTTCCATACACATTCAGCTTTTATCATTTGAAGTATCATCTCCATTCCTTGAGTTTTTCTTTGAAGTAGCCTCTGGTTCCTCTCAATCCATATATGGTACAGGGTGGTGGAAAATGTCAGCAGCTTACTCCACTTCCTCCTAAAACACTAATGTTATAAGACTCGGCTTTAACTGCATCACTACCGGATATTTTAAAATATTTCTATGCCACGGAAATGGGGCATAGGGGAGTCTCCTCACTCACTCTCTCCCAACAATAGGTGTGGTAAATTTCTAGGGTGCCTTGAGGATCATCGGGTCTAAGTTTTTTCGGGGCTGTGTAGGGGCATCCTAGGGCTTCATTTATGCTATACTTGGTCACTTTCACTACTTTTCCATTAACCATAGTTATGTCATGATTATTACTACTTTGACCTAGGTTATCTTAAATTTGGATCAACTCATTCACATGTACGGGTTCCCCAATGTAAAGTAGTTTGGCTAGACATTGTGTTTCAAAATGGGCAAGCAAAAAATATACCCCTAATTCACCTATACTCGAGTTTAATATGTCATTCGAATTAATCACTTTTCTCTTCAAAAAACCCACATACCTTTCCTTGGCTTGTTCGTTGAATAATTTCTTCAATTTCCCGATCTCTGTGACGGGGTGATGGCTCCAGTCGCTTTCCTTTGACTTAGATGCCTTGCTCTTTTGATTCATGTTTGGTTTCTTAGTGGAAGAAATTCGAGAAATGAGGAATTTGGAGTAAGGATTTTGGATTGAGGGTTTAAGAATTTGAATTGTTGGATGTTAGGGTTTGTAAAATATGCCCATTTTTTATATACTGTAGTTGTTTCCAAACTCAAAAACAGTTCTTGACTTCTTTTTTAAAGCCAAGAACACTTTCCGGGTTCAGAAAGTTTGTGACCCGGAGTTTCCAAACTCAGAAATGACATAAATCAGGAAAACAATACGGTAAAAAGGGTTTCAAAAGGACATTTATTGCCCATTTGAAATCTAGCGAAAATTCCCAAACATTTCACCTCCCAAAAACCCACAAACCTTCTACCTCAATTATTCCTCATCTAAACACCAACATTTCATCTTCAAATCATACAAGGTATGTTTTTATCTAGTTTTTCATCCCTATTATCACATATTCAAATTCATTTACCCAAACTTTTGATTTTACTATGTTGTTGATAATTTTTCACTGAAATTGATTATGTTTTTGTGAATAAGGGCTAACCTTTATTTTCGGAGAAGGTTTGTCCTCTACTAATGATTAAAAAATTTGTTTACATTGCATGACCAAAAATCCTAGCCTTTTTTGTAGCTTTCATTAGGTTTTCTACAATGATTTTTTTGTTTAAGAGTTATATGTTATGTGGGTAGGTTATTAAAGTTCATTTAAATATGGATTAGGGTTTCGGTTGGGAAATGCTAGCCTAACATTAATTATGGCATCCATTTAGGGGTTTTAGTGTTTAATGAAAAGAGTGAGGTATATATTAAAGCAAGTGAGGGTTTGTGTTTAATTGTTGCAATATAAAATTAAACGAATTTTTTTATGCATTATACATTTCATTTAATTAGGTTTAAAGTATACATTTTATTTCCTTGAAGTCATTGTGACTAATAATATGGTATATTTGTTGATATAGCATACAAAATGACGATCTCTAAGAAAAGGACCAGTGATCATGGGACCTCACTTTCCTGGAATGAAAATCCAACTTCATCGAACCATAGTATGTATAACGATGAGGATAAGGATGATGGATCCTAGGAAATAGGAATCGCCCAAACTCATTGTAGAACCCTAGAACGTAGATGGCTAGGAAATATTTAACCCTGTTGATATTCACTAAGTCTAATGTGTGTGTATCGGCTCAACGTATAATTGTCAAGTTGGGTGGCGAAGGTGGGTAGAACGAGGGTTGACATCTTCTACGATAGTTGGCATGAAATCCCCAAAGAATGCAATGCTACTTTGTAGATGGAATGCAAGGTAGATTTAGTGATTTATTATTTCCAAATTTTCCCCTATTATAAATGTGCCTCCGTGATTGACCTTGAGGAGGTCGAAATCATAACAGAGGTCATTTGGCATCGAATCACCGAACATGGATGATTTGAGGAGGAAGGCTGTGTTGATGATGTCAAGGAGTTGGCATCAACATAAATACACTTTGTCAAGGGACTTCAGTTTTAGTGATAAGAGGTTTGATCTCCCGTGGCTAACTTACACTCACATTCAGCTAGAAAGTTGGGAGATCCACAAAAGTAGGGCGTTGGAGAACAAGGATAATGTTAGTAATAACAATTTCTTAATATTGAAGAGTTTAGATTATCAGGTGTACAGTGATTAAATAAGTCTAACTTCCTAACTTAGAGTATGAGGGAAGAAAAACAAAAAAATCTGTAAAGAATAAAATTTCTCACCGACAGAGCCATGGGGGTTATGCTTTGGCGGTAATCAACCTAGTCAAACAATGTTTTGAAGAAGATGTGCAAATTGCAATAGAGGGTGGGATGACCGAAGATGAGGAAAGGGCTTCTGTGCAACCAATCATTTTGGATGGTATTGAAATCCATGATCTATTCCTCAAAGGGCAACAAAATAGGGATGGAGTTTATCTGAAAGATGAAGAAAAAAGGATTATGGAAAGAATTGTAAGTACAAACCTTATGCAATAGAATCCTATTTTCTAAATGTATTTATTAATCGTGTATTCTAATTTACCTTCGACTATATGTAGGAAAAAGTGAAGAATTATCAATTACAAGGAAATTTCATTCCGAGCGATAATCACGACATCCTTTGTGAAGCAACCGAGAAACCCAACCACCCAGGGTGTGCTAGGGGTGTGGGATCATTCATGACCCAACGAAAGGCATTCGGAATTGTGAGATCCCACGATGGTGTTGAACCCTCTAAAATCCACATCCTAAAAAAATCTTCTTCAAGATAAAATAATTGAGCAACAAGACATCCTCATTCATAGGTTGATCCATCACACCGGGCTCGTTCTTCCAGAAAACTTAAATAATTTGACGCCCGATTAGACCCCGCCATCCAGGGGATCTCCCCATTCCCCCAGGGATATTGAGGTGATTCAAGAGGCTATTGCTAAAAATAAGTCAGTTGCAAGAATCGAGCGACAATTGTTCAAACAAAATTTTTTTGACAATGCCTTACAATCTACCGATAATAAGATATATATTTAAATTTCTTTATCT
Organism: Rubia tinctorum; assembly: GCA_032355605.1. Classification (NCBI taxonomy): domain Eukaryota; kingdom Viridiplantae; phylum Streptophyta; class Magnoliopsida; order Gentianales; family Rubiaceae; genus Rubia; species Rubia tinctorum. The sequence continues at coordinate 7,751,291 of JAULKM010000010.1, forward strand.
TGTGACAAATTTGTACATTAACATATAGTGTGGTGGGAATATATATAGAAACCACTCCCGTGTGAGCTATATATTGACCAAGGCATAGGTGGTCAACCACTACATATGGCAATGGAGTTCTATATCAGATGATGAAACACCATCACTCCATGCCTATTCCTGGGGGTATTTCTAGGGTTTCTTTGGAGGATCCATTGGTGTTGAGCGCCCCTTTACCAATCGCAGACAGAATACAAGAAGGTTAGTCCTTCACGGGGAATGTTTATACTTTGGCCTCGTAGACTTATTTATGTTGATCCTGTAACGGATCAACAATTGAAGGAAACACTGCCTGCATCACCTACACCGGTTAAAAAAACTCCAAGACATGTAAAAAAACACCTAAATCGGGCCCGACAACACCTATGAAGGTTAGACCACCAATTGCAAGATCAAAAGTCCTTCGAGACTCACCACACTTTGTGTGTGTCCTGTACAATTGGCTACCACCATAGGATCAAAGCTCAATATACTCATTCTTGGGAAATGACTGTGTGTTCACATTCAAACAGGAGATCATGGCATTTTGGAGTGAATTTAAAGATATTTTGGAGATGTGAACAAGTCAACCAAACGATCATGTCCATCTACATCTTATGAGTTCTTTCTATCATTTTTAGTTAAATTCACTATTACATTTACTTCAATACACCATAAAACAAATGACATTTCTTAGGTACATGTATTTCACCCATAATCAAAAGAAATGATGGAATGGGTACATGTGCCCGATGTTAATTTAAGAAATTGGTTGTACTAAAAAAGAGAGGATCGACTACATTCGTAAGAGCCTATGGCGAATGGATAAGAAGCTTTTCATTGTGCCATACATTGAAAGGTTATGCTAAGTTTGTTCGATTACATTACCGGCAACAAAACACTAATTTCGTTGATAATTTACATTTTCTTATATAGGGACCATTGGAGACTGATTATTATTGTCCCCGCCGATAAACTTTGTGTATTGGATGGATCCCCTGCACTTCCAACCATCAGACGCATCTGTCAAGATTTTGGAATTGGCAATGAAGAACAATAACGACCAAAGCAAATAAAATTTGGAGGTGGTCGAAATCAAGGTGGACTATGAACATTATTTTTTCAATTAACAATACTTAATGGTTATTATAATTTTATTGTGGATTTCATGTTAATTTCAATCAGTACAAGAAGCAAACGCAAACTTGGGAGTGCGGACCTTATGTCATGTTATATGCGGCTGAGTGCATTCAAGCGGTCAAAGATGACTTACTTCAAATTTCCAAGGTACATGTGCAATTATTTATAGAAAGAAATGTAACTAAGCTTTCTTGTAATTGCTAATAAGTAGTTATTAACAGATTTTCTTGAAGGAATCGAAGCCTTGCTCCATAGATGATATCAACATTGTTTGGAATAATTTGGCTCGGTATCTCATACTAAACTGGCCAGCATCTCTAGGAAATCCAGATATAGGTAAAGCAACAAATTAGGAAAACAATGATTAATAAATATTGCTATAAAACAAACTCATAATTTATCTTTGTTTCCCTTTCTGAATAATGAGAAACAATTTGAAACAATGGATGAGTCCATTGTTAGAACTGCTAGTTTTCGAACCAGAAATAAATAGGCTTAATTTTTCTTCACTTCACTCATCATAATTTTTTTTATCTGAACTCAAATGCAGATTAGTGTTTTTTCAATGATCTAGATTGGATTATAAAAATGTAGCTTAGGACTATTGGAATATATTCCTTGTGGTTCCTATTCATATCTATAGATTATTGCTCGGTTTTCGTTATTTATAGATTTTTGTGAACATGCAAGACACTATCATGTATTGTTCTATATTTGATGCTGTGATTTGAGATTTTTTTTGCACCGGATAAATGAAATAGAAATATGTGTTGACCAAAAGAATAGAATATGTTTCCGAATTTGGAAAATTTTCATTGATTTCATATAGTCACGATTACAATTTCTGATCTCGGAAACATAAGATATTAATTAATTCCAAATTTAGAAATAATTTTCAGGATAAATTGTAGCAATTATTTTACAGATTGGCAATGGAATTCAAACAAGAGCTCAGAAATTAAAAAAAACTCGGAAACAAAGTGCAGATATACCATTTCCGAGTTCGGAAACTTATAATTTCGAAGTTTTAAAACAGCACACAAGGTACGGTGGATGCTATAACTTTCCAAACTCGTAGAGAGTTAAAGGTGATTTTAGTGTCTTTTTAAAGGTGGTTTTTAACCGCCTTCGTTGGTGATTTTAAAGGCAGATTTTATACCAACTTTTTTTTGTGGACAAAAAAGGTAGGGCAAGAGAAGGAACATTGAAAGTGCCTTCTATCATCCGATATAACCGCCTTTAATCCCCACTTAAACGAGTGTCCTAAACCCAACGAAAAGGCTAAGGATTCTGCATTAGCTAAGGATGACCATGAACTCCCTATTGTGGACATGGACTGTGAAGGTAAGGATGACATTTTGTGGGGGTCCTCTCTACAAAGATGTCATCGTGGGTGGAGTTGCGGATGGCGACTCTAGAGATCCATAGGTAGGTTTGTTCTAATTAGTATGCATGAAAAAATAATCTGTGTGGATAACAATAAATATACGGTGTTTTCTTATGGTGTTTTTAGTAGTAAGTTCTTTGCATGATTTTGTTTATGTGGCAAAGGATTTTGTTGAAGAATTCAGGTTGTTGTTGAGTCTAAGATCGAGTTTTGTGGTTGTGGTTTCTAGAAAATAGGATTGGGTGAAAAGTGTTAGAAAAATGAAGGTTCTAGGGAGCACGGGTTGTGTAAGGCTCGTGTAGGAAGAACTGGCACAAGGCCTGCACATGGCACGACCCTGAAATGCCTCATGCCAACCAAAAATTACTGTAGTCGGGCAGAAGTGCAGAAATTTGGCAAAACTAAAACTTTGCTAAAACAAGCATTTTTACCCCATTGATTATGAAGCTTTCATCTACCCCAAATTGGTTAGTCTTACTGGTACTACACACCAAGCATTAACACCTTTCTCTGAATATGAATTCATCAATCTTTCACTCCAAAAAAATCCATTTTTCCCAAACCATTACTACCTTCTCTTTGCCTCTCTCCTATACAACCCACTTGTAGAACATCATTGATTCTCTAAATCTAAATTCAGAGTACCTTCTCTCATTAACATATATCATGTAACCCACTCCAATTACTTCAAAATCATCCCACCTCAATTCACAATAAGAGAAAGTTAAATTTGGACATTTTCTCTCAAGGGAGAGCACTTTTTGCTTTTTTCTTGTATGATCTTCATCTCTAACCTCCGAATTCGCGTAACTCTTTGAACTTTATGTTTATTTTCTTTCATTGGAATGATTGTGTTATATGTGGGGAGCTTGAAAATTTGAAAATTTGATGCTTTTTGGGAGTATGTGGGTTATATGAGTGATGTTAGATTGAACTAAGTGTGGGGGAATATTATGATCCTTGAGTAAAGATGACATGATTTGCTATACAGTGAGTGTTCAGGAAGAATTTTTCTTACTTATTGATCTTACTGCATAAGTTGTGTATATATTTCCATTACCATTTCTCTTATGTTGTGATACAATGGGTCCTTAGAAGAGTAGGACGGAGAAATGAACAACTTCCCTAGGTGATAAGGGTTCGGCTAAAGTTGGGTGACAAGAGCCAAAAAATCCCGTACCTCCTACTCCCTCCATTTTTAATGAGTTCATGGGATTTACTAACATCCCCGGGTGTGCGGCCCAGAAATGGAAATTTCTCTACATGCATGCCAAGGGGGATTATCTTGGAGACAAGTTCGAGTGTAAAGAAACTTCGGTGGCACTAGGCCTACTCGAACCTGCCACCAACTTGCTAGGTCGGATGGGCCTAGAAGGCTTCCTCGAGATGCACTCCAAGACGTACATAATGTGGACTTTGGAATTATTGGAAACTGTGGAGCAAACATCGGACAGTAACAAAATGAGGACCATCGTATTCCACTTGACGACAAGGAGTGCTCAATGACACATAGGAAGTTGCTCGTGCATTCGGGTGAAATTACGAGAAGGAAGTTCAAAAGACACACCAAAAATGACTTCTGTTTTCATTGGGCAACTTCTGAAGGGACTTGGCGGGCATAGATAGGAACCACTCGGGCAAGAGTATCGCAATAGCCTACCCAGCTTTGGGGTACATGCACCAACGCCTATCCATAGGAGTTCTCTGCCACGGGGAAATTTCTAAATTCCCTAACTGAGACGTGCAAATACTTTGGGCTATAACCCCGGAAGGAAAATTCTATACCAACTTGGTGGAGACATTTTTGGAGGGGTACACATTCGTGGGGAATAAGAAGGCCGAAAAGATACCAATGAAGGAATGGTCGAGCTTCTTGCACAATACTTGGGACATGAGATGCCTCCCCATTTTTATTTGGAGAATTTAAGTCATGAGGACTTGGGGAGCTAGACTAGATTCCATTGAGTGAGAAGTGAAGGAGAAGTTTTCCATTATTGATGGGAGAGCCTATGTGAAAGAGGAGGCCATAGAGAAATTTATTGAGAGGATGCATGCCTCAAAGCTTGAAGGTTTTCGTGACCTCGTTTCTTATGAGAGGCAACAATTGAGGCAAGAAGAGTGAAGAAGAAGGCGTGAGACAAGGCGCATGAGAGCTGGCCCTTTTGGTCCATGAGTAAGTTCTTACCATTCTCCCTACTCTACTTGTGATTTTATACTTTGTACGATGCATTGGTCACAATGCAATGTTTAAGTGTGTGTGTGGGGGGGGTAGTTAGGCACATAGGAGTTCTAACAAAATTTCTTTGTGTTTGTGTGTTTTTCTTTATCTTCATTGTAAGTTAAAGCCTACCTTTTTGGGAATTTTGTGCTACACCAAAAAAATAAAAATATATATATACCCGGCTAAGTCTAAAACCCAAAAGAACTATTTAGGCAATAATGGGAAAGGCCATGATAGGTTTAAAAACCTATGCAAAAGTGAGAGGCCAAATGGTGTGGGAAAATGTGAGAAGTGAGCTTTGAAAAGAAAAAATTTTTGGATGCTAGGATGAAAATCCGAAAGGCCGGCTCCTAGACAAATTGAGAGAAATAAAAAATTATCCTTTTCTTTTTTTGGATTGTCTTTTGGTAGTTTCTTTTTGGTAGAGTAACTTAGCTTCTCACATTCATATTTTGTGAACCTAGCCTTTGATTTGGTATGTTGGTTGGATAGATTGTCTTAGTTTCTTTGGGATGTGAGATTTGAGAGCTTCTTACGTCTTTGGGTGACTAGGTTAGTTTAGGAATAAATTTTTGATGTTTTGGGGAATTCTTTGCATGTTATGTTTCGCTTAGATATTTTCTCGTTCTAGTTTAGGCAAGGACAAGTAAATTTTAAGTGTGGGGCATTTGATGAGACACTAGAAGCTTGTGTTTTCAAATGCATTTAGTACATCTATTAATAGTTTTTATACGGTTGATTGCTAGGTTCAAGTGGGTTTATAATACAAGGGTTTTAGATGGTCATTGTTGGTTTTCTTATCTAAATCCCTGTTTTTGTTGATTACTTAGGTCTAATGGATACTATGCCCTCACTAGCATCTAGATTATATTTTGTGAGCTTATATGTAGATTGTTCGTAAGCACTTCAGAGTAGCTTAGTGAAGGTCATACGCGAGAATGGTAGAAGATAGTTGAAGGCCATTCTCAAGAATGGTAGTATACCAAAGACCGCGTGTTTAATCGTGGTAGAAGATGGAATGTGCCGAAGAAAAAGAATCAAAATTTGGAAAGAAGTGAAGACTTCCATAGTCCGCGTACATTTTACATGACCCATGCAAAATAGATGGCTTTTGAGACTAAGTCCGGATGGGGGCCTTGTCCTTTTGCATGGCCCGTGCACCCTGAAGATGAAGACACAGACCTCCGGTCCATGCCACGTGCCCTATTGCACAGTCGCGCTATCACAAGCCAAGGATGATGACTCTTGACGATGGGCCACGAGATTTTTGCATGGGCTGATCCACTCAGATAGCCAAGAACTCTCTCTATTCGGCGGCCTGCATGGATTTTCATGGGTTGCAGGATCAGTTTGGTTAGGGAACGTCTCCAGTCCGCAGCACGTGTACTTTTGCACTTGCTGTGTGGCGCGGGCCGTGTGCTTTTGCACAGTTCGTGCAGATGTGGCTGCTAGGTTTTCCCTTTATTTTTAGCTTTTCTAAGGCTCATTTCAACCTACTATATAAAGAGGTACTAGTCTACCAGAGTTAAGGAATCTATCATTATTGTAGTTCTAGTTCTAAGAGTAGGTAGAGAGAGAAAGAGACTAACTCTTCTCTTTTCATTTACTATTTCTTAGTTTATGCCTATGACATTGAATCCAATGATTGAATTGGATAATTGGATTCAATTTCCATGGATTAGTGTAAATTACTTGGGGATTTATTTGTATGCATGACTGGGTGATGATTTTGTGAGATTCTAGATCTTCCTATTTTTTCTGTCTATGAATATTCATGTTTCATTGGAGATTTATATTCTTGGAAGATGCATGTTATGAATATTCTGTGATGCACTGTAGTTCATATGTGATATGTTACCGTGCTATGCTTGTTTGCTTCCTTGTGAACGTTGGTTAGGCGTATTGTAGGTTCATGAGTACCACAGATGTGAGTGCATGCATGTTTGATTGGGAGTACCATTCCGATCGTTATAGCCTAGCTCGATTGGATCATCGTGTAGTAATGTTCATGTTAGGGACAAGATCGCTAACGGGAGTGCAATGCACCCTCGGTGTACCCCAATAGATTAAGAATGATAGTTTTTAGCAACTAGGATTGTCATGTAGCTGCCATCGTCATTTCAGCCTTAGAGTCATCGTGAGACGCCGATTCCTTTGCCTCTATAAGCCTAGGTAAAAGCGTCCATAGTGGAGTGCCTGGGATATATTTTCCTTACTCTCATATCTAACAGTTGCTACCACCGTAAGGCAATTGCTTAGGCATTTGATCATTTAAGCGGGGACGAGTTAGCATTGGGAGTGAGTTTTATTGGGAAGGAATTACGGTATCTAAAGGTGTGATCAAAACCTCTTCCCCAATCACGGAGGAGGTGGCGATAGCCTATAAGATACCGATAAACCTTTGTGTGACAGACATTGGGAATGACTGACTTTCATCCACACTATGTGACATAGGCATGAGATAGGTTTATATGTCTTATATGCGATAGAATCTAGGATCAAAGTAATTCATCGGTCATGTTTGGCAAATATCCCAAGGCATGTTAATATAGTTTAATCTCTCTAAATTGCATGATTAGTAGTTGTTAGATAAAAACCCCAGATCCTATATTTTTAGCACTATTTATTCCCGACACACAATCGGAGTGACACTCGATTGTGAGTTGTGTTTAGTTAACTCTCGAATTTTAACATCTCTGTGGACGACCCTGGATTTGCCACTATCTACATTCTAATAGTTTGTATTGAGCATACGGGAGCAACATATAAATTATATCTTTGGTATCTGAGTACTCAGTGGATTAATTCAACCAAAAGATAAAGACCCCGAGGAGTGATGATCAATGACTAATTAAAACATGTAATATTTATTTATTTTTAATATGTACAGTATTGTTTTTAATATGTACAGTAGTTTTTTTTAATAAGGCCTTTATAAAAATTGCAAAATTGGGGTCCTGGAGCAAATTATTTATTTGCCTCCCGTTGAGGCCGGGCCTGAACATTTTCCATCTTAAAGGTTAAAAAACAAATAAAAAGGAACATTTAAGGGTGTTCATTGATGAGAATTCAATTTATCCTTCATCCAAATCTGCCATTAATGGGCCCCAAAACACCAACAATCCATTTTTTACCTGCCAAAAAAAGTGGGTAGGTGAGCATTAAATGCCTACCTAGCACCGTTACAAGTTCATGAATACCTGGGCTATAAGTATTTTTAACCTTTAGACACCGGTTCTAGAACCGGTGCTAGGATTTTCAGCCAATACCGGTGTTGGTAATTGACATTTCCCTCATTATTTTTACCTAGACATCGGTTGGAATACTATCGATGTTGAAAATTAACATTTCCCGGTATTTTTCACATAGACACTGATATTTAACACCTGTTGGAATACTACTGATGCTAAAATTGGCATTTCTAACATATTTTTTCCTTAGGCGATCAGGGAACTAGTTCGTACACTACCGGTGCTGGCCAGAATTATACTCACATAGGCACCAATATATGAAATTTCTCTACTACAAATTAGACCTATCATGACACTTTTCTAGCAATACTTAATAAAATGTTACAATAGCTTATAAAATGTTACTTAAACCTTTGAAAAATGTTACCTAAATCTTCAAAAGTGTTGTGTTACCTATCTAATGCAACATCACCTAAGATAATATTTGTAAAAATGTTGCAATGGGTCCAACTTAGAATTTTTTTAGCACCTAAAACAACACTTTCAAAGTGTTAAATTAATTAGGCTTAGTTTGTAGTAGTGTCCTTTGTGGTATTACTGGTGTATATGTGATTTCTAGCACTGATTTCTGGCTATTAGTGTTGATCAGAGTATGATTTGAAAAGTTTTCAAAAAATTTAAGAAGTATTTAAAAAAATGCACAAGCGAGCAGTGGTGTTACAACTGAGCTTCAATTCTGGAACCACGACAAAAATATATTTTTTAAAAATCATATCTATCTGTATGAATGATCTTAATATTCTTTAACTTCAAGATCTATGCATGTACATGCGCCCGTGTTCTTCCATTTTCCATCACGTGAAAAGAAACCTTACCGTCCAACAATCTAAGGGAATAAATAATTATCGTTTAATTTAGATTCATTCTCACATAAATTTAAATGGTTTAACATAAAAATGGGCGTGCATTCTCACTCGATCCTTTTTAAGACCTTAAAGAATAAAAGTTTTGAAATGTAATGCGTACATTTAGTCATTTAGTATTACATCATGATCATAGGTTTATACACCTACTGTTGTTGATTCTGCATCCATTTTTAAAACCTTTTCTTTTGTATATAATGAAACAAGACTAATACATGCATGCATGCATGCATGCATAACTCATCTACTTTACATTCATGCGTCGATGGTCGATCTTTTTTGCGGCATCAACTGAGTGAATTACCCTAGCTAGCTAGTCAGTACTTGGCTGTATTCAGCTTTCAGCATCATCCTTTTCATCGGAGTGATTATTGGCAGCTGATCATCATGATCCCTTTGCCAGGAAATCAATAAATGGCAACTCATCATTTGATTTTTGTTCCACTTCTTCTTCTGATTTTCTTGCATTAATGTCTATCACCTCACTCCTGTTATTTGAGTGATCAGCAAAGAAATCATAGAACTCCTTAGGATCATGTCTCTCTGCAATATCAAAATTTACAAAAAAACAATCAGTACAATCAATAATACTGTCTCCGTCCCAGCTCTATTTGCACTACAATCACTATCATCATGTTCAATAAACATGTTTGACAGCAAATATGTTTACCTACGTATAATAACGGCAAGTAAAAGTTAAATAACAAATTCAACAATATCATAAATGATAATATTGTTGTTCATATATCTATTCAAATATGCGGTCAAACTTTGACAGAAAATAATGTCAAAAACGTAGAAGTGCAAATGGAGGTGGGACATATCGATATATACCTCTGCAACGATCTCCATGATCGACACTCATATGATGGATACGATTCTGCTGAGACAACAGGACCTTTAGGTATGGGTTATTACAGGCACCAAATCCGACAGGGGTTTCAGAATATTTAGTCTCAAACATTAGGGGATTCATTGATATTCTGGACGGGTGCTTATGATCATGATCATCAGGCTTCTGAGGTGTTTTTCTAGCGTACAGCTTGGATCTCTCTCGGCATCTTCTGGCCATGATAACGTGCCAGTGATTCTTCACAGCGTTGTCGGTCCGACCGGGAAAATGGCGGGCGATTATAGCCCATCGGTTTCCGTGAAGATTATGGAAACCGATCAGTCGCTCTTCCTCTTCCTCCGTGAAGGGACTCCGGTTAATTCTCGGATCTAACTGATTAAACCATCTCAACCTACAGCTCTTCCCTGCATATGCACATTATTAATACTTTGTACCTACCAGATTAAGTAGACAGCTTTTTCCAAATCACTAATATTTTGGGTGAGAAAATCATTCAATAAACAAATTCTCTCTATACTTGATTTAATCTAAATCTTCTGGCTAGTACTATCATAGTTTAGTGAATTAGTTTATCCTTTAAAAAATACAGCTTTGTTTTTATCAAACAAGACACCAAACAAATTTGTTAACTTACATGGGGTTTGGATATTAGACTTGAAGCTTCACCAGATTTACAAGATCTAGTTGTACAACATGCAATATTTCATTGATGGTTTTTTTTTGGATATCTGGCCTGCGTTTTGCTAACACAAGGGGTGGAGGTAAAACGAGAGGAAACATATCCAAGTAAACCGTCAACTACCATATTAGACTAGGTTTTGTTCTTATCTCTCAAAATCTTTAAAACTCTAATTATGTACTCTTCATTATTTTGTTCAGGGGCTCGGGATACCCTATATAACAATCCCCCTACCTCCTTCGGTGGAAGGTTTTTCTAAAAAAATAAAAATTAAAAAAAATGCAGTATTGTCAACGCGTACGGGTGACAATAATCTCATCATCAATGTTCTCAAAGTCCTAATGATCTAGTAGTACTGTTCATGTATCTTACAAGAAATGAACTGTACGGATGCATAATTTTCGAGAATTTTGAAAAAATTGGCTGCTAATGAAAAGATGGAGCAAGCATAGATAGAGGAAGGTGATCGAGCATCACCTGATCTGCCTTGCAGCTTTTCAGCTATGGCGTTCCAGTTGTGAGGTCCATATTTTTCCACCAACTCTCGAAGCTTTTCATCCTCAGCCGGCCTCCAATGCCCTCTGCTGCACATGATCTGCCTAATTTACTGTCCAAACAAACCAAAAATCCTCATTAAATTCTGCAAATATTCAGATGACCATTGCTAGCTAGCTAATTGGTCAGATTAATAAAGCTAACACAGAAAAAACCATCATTAATTAATAGATCCCATAACAAAGAAAACTTAATCACCTTTATGAAAATTTAACAGATCGCTGTGATCGATGGTAGTATTAAATCATTACACTTCACTTCATGAAAAGTAAGTTAATTTGAACTAAACAGAGAAAGAAGAAGAATTTACAAGGGAGAGAAGATGGGGAAACTGAAGAAGAATATATTGAGAAATTTAAGATGAGAAGTGTTTTCCGTTAGGGAGGGGGATTTTCGGACAGAGCTTTACCAGCGATGGATGCAAACGTGTAGGCTAACTAAACTGAACTGATCAACCCCTGAGACTCATCCTTCAATATTTATATTTAGAAGCAGTCCGGATTTTATAATTATTAATAAATTATTATTTTGTGTGAAAGAGAGAGAAAGGAAAGAAGAGGGATTGCTTGGTGGGGTGAGTTTGGTTACGCTTTCAACGTCCTCCCTTCTAAAATTCTAACCTACAACCTCTACTTATAACCCAACTAGCCATTTTCTTTACTAATTCCTTTCTAACTCTACAACAAATATACCACTGCATCATCATGGTCATTATATTTTTATTTTAAAGTTAAGCCATTAATTTGATATTTCCCGGATATTTAGGTATTTATTGATTTTTGTTTATCTCGAATTTTGAAAACTTTTACTCCGTTCTGTGTTTTTTTAGGTTTGACATGCTTATCATAGTTTTATGTTTGGCTAAGATTTTTCCATTTTCGCTTTATAGTAAAAACTGAATCATTATCAACCACTCATTAACCTTTTTATATACTATTTTCGTTCAATTCTCTTCGCTTATTTCAACTTGGAAAAAAAACAGCTCAAGTAATAGTGTCAAACATAATGAACAAAGGGAGTATGTTTCTTTCTTAATCTTCAGTTTTATACTTCCCTGTGTTGCTGTTATTATTATTCCAAATTTTCACAGCATCACTGATAAATATTTCAAGATGCGATTATATTATTTTTTATATATATTATTTAAATATTATAATCAAATGATTCATTTAAAGGTTTATTGAAAAGTGAAAGAATGATTTCCAGTAATGATTCTGATATTACTGAATTGAATAAATAGAGTACAAAAGGTAGACTAGGTTTAGTAGAACTCTAATTTAGTCATGAACCTAATCCATAATCAAATCAAATCAAAACATCATTTTGACTTATTCTCACATCCCTCCCCCTTAAGCGAAACGTCGGATGCTCGCCGACACAAAGTTTGGAACGAAAAAAATCGAACAGCAGACGAGAGAGCCCTTTGGTGAAGATGTCCGCAATCTGAAGAGCAGTAGGAATATGAGCAACACGTAGCATGCTAGAAGCAACCAACTCTCGAACAAAGTGATAATCAATGTCGATGTGTTTCGCCCTGTGAGCAACTGGATTCTGAGCTAAGAAGATGGCGATACCGTTGTCACATAACAGCAGTGGAGGACAAGATAAAGGAACTTGAAGAACTCGGAGCAAATAAGTGAGCCAAACAACCTTTGAAGAAGTGTTGGCTAGCGCCCTATACTCAGACTCTGTACTGGAACGAGAAACAATGGGATGTTTCTTGGCACTCCAGGAAACCAAATTGCCACTCCAGGAAACCAAATTGCCACCAAGAAAAATAGCATATCCAAAAGTAGACCGAGAAGGCCAAGTCTGGGTGAGTGATGGTGAGATACTGAAGAGCTCCAACAAGAGAACGATACATTGTCGGATTCCTGAATGGTGGACTGGTCAAAATGTACAACTGAGATCCAGGAACAAATGGCGTGGAAACTGGTGCAGTGTCAGACATACCAGCTCGAGTCAGGATGCCCCGAGCATACTCTGCTTGACCTAGAAGTAAACCTGATGATGTATGTGAATCTTCAAGACCAAGAGAGTAATGAAGGGCACCGAGATCCTTGATCGCAAACTCTCGGTGTGTCCTATAATGAACTGACGAAGAAGAGTTGAGTCGTTTCCTGTAAGAATGATGTCGTCCACATACACAAGGAGATAGAGCAACGATGACCCTCTCGAAAAAACAAATAAAGAAGTGTCGGTTGAGCTGCACTAAAAACGAAGCTGAATCAAATAAGTGCTGAAACGCTGGAACCATGCCCGAGGGGCTTGCTTAAGACCATAAATGGTCTTTCGCAAGCGACAAACATATTTCTGATGAACATGGTCCTGCTATCCAACGATTTGCTTCATATACCAGAGCATCGAGAACGTCATTAAGAAAAGCGTTCTTAACATCCAGTTGATGAAGCGGCCAGGAGCGCATGGTAGCAATTGTGAGAAACGTCCAAACAGTGGAGGCCTTGACCACGGGACTAAAAGTAGGATTAAAGTTAAAACCCAGAATCTGCGAGAAACCCTACGCCACAATTATGGATTTGTGACGATCAACAGTGCTATCCGGTTGATAGTTCAGCCTATAGACCCATTTGGAGCCAACAATGTTAGCGTCTGAAGAGCGAGGCACCAAGTCCCAAGTGTGCTGACCACGAAGAGCCGCCATCTCGTCATCCGTGGCAGTAACCCAAGCCGGATCCTGAAAAGCAATGTGATAATTCATCGGCTCAGACTGAGCAAGTAGAGAAGCAGTTTGACTATGAGCAATAATGTCTGAATAATCCCAGCGCTGAATAGCTCCAGTCGCTGATCGAGTGACCATGCGATGGGTGCGAGTCCGAGGAGGAGAGACCGGAGGAGATATCGAAGGAGTTGAACCGACCGAGGAGGCTGGTGAAGAAGCAACCGAGTTGGGTGAAGACTGAGCAGGTGGATTGACCGGTGGAGAGGAAAAAGGTGCTTGCCGTGGTGCCGGTGGCGAATCTGTGGCACAAATGGATCAAGGGGATGTAGTAAGAAGAAGAGCAACAAGAGGCAAAGGAGGTGCCGAATCAGGATCAGGATCAACAAAATCAGAGACATCTAACACTGAAGGTGGAGAACCATTAGTCGAAGGAATGGATGGGGCGAATGGAAAGCACGTCTCATCAAAATGAGCATGTCGAGTGACATGGATTCTACCAGTAGTGCGATCAAGGCATCGAAAACCTTTATAGTGCGAGATGTAGCCAATAAAAACACACGGAATACTGTGAGGAGACAGCTTGTGGTTGGAAAATGGGCGAACGAACGGAAAAAACGGGCAACCAAAGGCATGAAAATTGATAAATATGGGTACCTGGCCATTAAGAACCTCATATGGTGATCGTCCGCCAAGAACAGAAGTAGGCAACCGATTAATGGTATAAGCGGCTGCAACAAAGGCATCAGGCCAATGGAAGAGAGGGGCATGAGAGTGATACAACATAGACAAACCCATCTTAGTAATGTGGCGGTGCTTGTACTCAGCCCAACCATTCTACTCCGGAGTATATGGGCAAGAAATCTAATGATGAATGTCATTTGTCTAAAAGTGAGAGCGTAAGAGACTATTTACGAACTCAGTCCCTCCATCACTCTGAAACACCTTAATGATGGACGAGAACTGGTTCTCCACAAAAGCCTCAAATTGGAGATAAACATCCCAGAAATCAGACTTGCGGCGTATTGGATAAAACCACGAGAGCCAGGAATAATCATCAATAAAAATGGCATAGTAGGTGTAACCATCAACAGATAAAATAGGAGAAGGCCTCCATAAATCACAGTGAACCAGATCAAGTACCCTAGCAACACGTTTATCATTTGAATGAAAAGATAAACGTTTCCATTTAGCTTGTTCACATGCTACACAAAAGGTGGGTTTAGGAAGAACCGATAAGACAGCTAAGGATCCAGAAGCACGCAAATCAGAAATAACGGAATGCGGAACATGACCAAGTCTAGCATGCCAAATTTCAAAAGACGCACGCGATTTATTGGACTCCACAGTAGACAGTAAAGCAGAGGCACCACAGTCTAAAACATAAAGCCCATTTTGACTATGACCATGACCCAAAGTTTCCTTAGTGATTTTATGCCGAATAATAAAAAAGCGATCATTAAAGCAGAAAACAACATTTAAATACCGAGTTAATTTGCTAATCGAAAGCAATTTTTTAGTAATATTAGGAACAATAAGCACATTATAAAGAGACAGAGACTTAGAAATTTAAGAATCACCAACATGAGTAATAGAGAGTTGAGGACCGTTACCAATAATGATATGGTCACGACCAAGATAAGGGGTTAAATTATCAACCACAGAAGCAGATGACGCCATGTGTTTTGTGGCTCAAGAATCGACAATCCATTGACCCTGCTGCCTTTGATTCAAGGAAAATGAGCCACCAAAATAAGCCATTATACAAAAGAAAGCAGTTGAATACAGTGAAGGCACGCGCGAGTGGAGGCATGGTCTGGAGGCCTCGCGCGTCTGAGGCACGCACATTTCGATGTTGGCTTCTGCTCCTGCAAACAATCGTCGGCAACTGGTTCGAGCGAAATTCGCCTCGAATGGAGAAGGACAACCGTATAGAAATCCGGGTAGGCAAGTGGAGAGACACCAGACACTACAACAGAACCCCCCCTTTAGCACCAGTTTTTTAAAATGGGTACCCAAATTAAATTAGCACTGGTTTTTTAACATAGGCACCGATTTTCAAAAAACTGGTGCTTAAGTGAAAAACTGGTGCTAAAATTTTTTTGGACACCGGTTTTATTATATCTAGCACCGGTTTTTTAACACTGGTTCTGGAGTTAAAAATCGGTGCCCAAAAACTTTTTTAGCATCGTTTTTTCATATAAGCACCGGTTTTTTGAAAATCGGTGCTATTTTTTTTGCACCGGTTTTCAAAAAAACTAGTGCCTATGTTAAAAAAATCGGTGCTAAATTTTTTAAAATTCAATCTTCCAACCAAAAATTTCAAAAAATATGCGAAAATTTAGCACTGGTTTTCAAGAACTGGTGCTTGTGTTAAAAAACCCCTGCCAACATTTTCAAAATTCAATCTCCCCTCCAACAAATTCAAAAATTTGCCAAAATTTAGCAGCGGTTTTCAAAAACCGGTGCCTATGTTTTTAAAATTCAGTTTTCCCGACAAAAAATTCAAAAAATTCGCCAATTTTTTTAAAATTTTGGCAAAAAATTTCATGGGATGCGCGTTGTTGCCCGCAGTTTCGCACAACCGGTCTAAACTAAATTATATTTTTGCGCAAAAGGTAAAAACTTTACTCATAACTCCAAATTGAAATCCGTTCGAACGTGGTGCTTCTCTTAAACTCCCATTTTATTTTCCAAATCCTTAACGGAATATTTACCATCGATCGGGCACAAGAACATATCCGAAATCCTTTCCGATTTCTCTTCCTTACTTCTATGTAACCAACTCTAAGTTACTCTCGAACATCTACTAGCGCTTTCCC
>JAULKM010000010.1:7774971-7811674 GCA_032355605.1 Rubia tinctorum
ATCCTAATCATATCAATCATTTATTCTAACACCAATCATATCATAATCATATCCAATCAATCATTTATCCTAACACATATGCATAAATTGGGAAATGGGAAAGAATAAGAATATTTACGTGATAAACTGGGACATGGGATGAATAGGAAAACTGTGATAAAATTTACTTATAAGACAGGAAACGTGCATAAATTTACCTTAATTATCTTTTACTTTTCAACATTATTCTTTTATACTACACTAATTCTCTTAAGGTTTTTTTTACGATAGTAAAAAGTGATCTGAATGTAGTCAAGAATCAAAATCCCACGTTTCAGATCACAAATTAACCGTAACCAATTCCGTCAATCAAGAGCATATTTTTTAGCGTGCATGAGAATAAATACACGCATACTATGCATATGATAACAAAATTCATGTATAAACTGGGATATGAGAAAATAGAAGAAAATAAATGGGTCAAAGGAAAAATGGAAATAGGTAGATTTATAGGTTTAACCTGCGGATATGATCAGTAAATCGACGCATGGTCAACCCGTAAATCCAACATTTTCAACTCATATTTTCTATAACTTATTTAACTTGTTACCCATTTAACCGATTACCCATTTTATTCGTACCCATTTGGGTTCAAACATAAACAACATGTTTGTTACGCGGGTTATGGGTCAATATTGATTCCCCTAGGTGAGGTAGGACCGTAGGGGTGTCCATGAACCGATTTGAACCTGTAAAATGGACCGAACCGTACCAGAAAATAAAGATCCGAATCGGATATGTATAATTTTGGTCCGGTCTTCGGTCCAAGAATTGTTAGGATTTCGGGTTTCGGTCTGGTTCAGTCCAAGACCAAAAAAAATGGTCTGGACCGTATACTTATGCTTAAGTATATTTTTTTGTATGAGAAAGTCTCAGGGAAGGCGGCCAGTCCATAAGTTTATGGACAGACCAAGGACTATTTTGTAAAATGGGGTTTACTTTGTAATTAATGAAAAATGGAATTCTTAATCAGGGAAAGAAGAAACTTTACAAATATCTTTCTGTTTAATCAGACCATTATCCTCTTTGCCTCTATCCTTCTTCTTCTCTCATTCTTCAACTATTTTCCGCCAAGTCCGCCTCTTCTCCGCTTCTTTGTCGATGCGTTTTTTTTTCACTTTTATTTCACCTCTTCTTTGTGCTTGTTTTTCTCTCAAATTCGGTCAAATTTTTTATGTTGATTGGATGTTTTTTCCGCAGTTGAATCTGCAGCATATCCGCTCGTTTCCCAGCCTCTTCTCCACATTTTTCTATCACTTCTCGTTTCTCCAGCGTCATCATTTTTTTCTTTGTTTGTTGCATCATTCGCAGGATAAGGTATGTCGTACATCTAGGGTTTATTTCCGCCTATATAATTAATCATTTTTTGTTCGATTTGTCAGATTTGGTATGTTCTTTATTTTGTTGAGCGTTGGATATGCATTATTTTTTTATGTTATGAGTTGGTATGTGTATTTTTTTGTGATCTGATTTTGAAATGTCCTCTTGTTGTTAAAACAAACTTGTTGATTTTCGTTTTGAATTACGAGGTGCATCCGTTTACTTATGTGTTGCAGTTGTTACTATCCAACTTGTACTTATTAGTTGTATAGTAAATGACTTTTTATTTCCATTTGTTGTTAGATTGTTCATTTTGAATTATCAACTAGATTCGTTTACTTATATGCTGCATCTGTTAGTATTCAGTGTATACTTGTTAGTTGTACGATGTATGATTTTTTATTTACATTTGTCATTGATTGTACGTTTTGAATTAAGAACTGCATCTGTTTACTTATATGTTGCAGCTGTTAGTATTCAGCGTGTACTTGTTAGTTGAAATGTGAATGACATTTTATTTTCATTCGTTGTTGATTGTCTTTTTTTTTTAATTACGAGTTGCATTTGTTTATTTATATGTTGCATCTGTTAGTATACAGTGTGTACTTCTTAGTTGTATTGTGTATGACTTTTATTTTCGTTGTTGATTATTATTCGTTTTAAATTAGGAATTGTACATGTTTGCTTATATGTGTGCAAATGTTAGTATCCGATTGTGTATGACTTTTTTGCAGGAATTGATCCAAACTTGAAGTGGTATGGAATCACACAATATTGAACATTACAGCCCACAAGACACTTCGGCACGAAATTTATTTAGATGAAGCTGACATTGAACTCAAGAAATTCGAAGATGATCTACCTTTGACAATTAATAATTTATTCATTGTATTAGAGATTGTTAGTTAATCTAGATAGGAATATTGTTGTAATTGTAAGTTCCATAATAGAAAAAAAAATTATGGGCACTTGTATTGGTTTTTGATCAAGTAGTGAGAGTCCTTCTCGTGTATGAAACCAACAACATTTTGCATGATTTGCAATGATTTTACATGTGTTGTTTTCAAACCGACAAGACTTTTAGTGGCATTTATTTAATTGAAATCAGAAAAATTTACTCCCGTGTTTTAAAACAAATAGATATTTTAATGTAATTAGTACACATTGTAAGGTATTAAATGCAGTTCATGTAAAAAATTACAAAATCATGAAACATCTTTTCTCTAGTAAACCATAAGAAATACTAGTTGTAGGCTAACATATGCATGTTTGAACAAAACAAAAATGATTCATAAGGTAACTTATGAATTACCTCCTGGCAAAGTTATGTTATTCATAAGAAGAATTGACGGTTTTAAATCAGGTGCGTGTTTTTGTTTAAACCCTACATGCTTTAAATTAATCAATGCAGAGTTAATATGACAATTTGAAATTGTCAAATTTTAACTTAATTTATACATGATCTTCTGGAAATATTTCATAATTCATATTTATAGTTTTTATAACAAGTGCATGTTTTATTACAAAGGTAAGTACAGTAAGATAACATGTGCATAGTATATATGAAAATTATTTGCATCATTTTTTTTCATTTTTCAAATATTCGCCACATGTTTTTTACATGTTCATAGCAGAAAAATTCATACATTTAGAAGTTTCAGCAACAATTACATTTACATTGAAGGCAACTCAACAACATAAACTCACTCGGATGAAAAAAAATCATGTTTTCGACACTATTAGGAAATTTTTCATCCTCTTGAAACTAAATTTTATTCGTTTAAAATTGAAATTCGTTGATGTAGATCTTGTTGCGGGTGAAGAGCTTAGTGAAAATTTCTCCGGACTCTAACCAGGCGTTTGAAGAGGTCATTGGAAAAAACAGATTTGGTAGGCTGGGAGTTTGAGTTTGGAAACAAGATAGATTGAAGTTTGGGAAGGAAGAATAACGAATAATGGAGAATGGAGAATGGAGAAATTTGTACATAAATTATTGTGTAATATTATAACAGTTTGATTTACCATACTCCCTCCGTCCCAAATCAAACTGTCAACTTACTATTTGACATTATTCTCTATCATATTTTAACCGCAAATTTAAATAGATATATAAGCAATAATATTATCGTATTTGATATTATTGGATTCGTCATAACAAGTAGTTTTTAAAAAGTAACATTTTGTTTGTCATTATTATATGTAGTTAAATATATTAATGGCCAAATATATTTCTTGAACATCGTAAAAATTATTCTATGAAATTTAAGATGGGAAGGATGGAGTACATGTTTGCTCCTCCCAGTGACAAATATTTACCATATATATTGTTAAAATATTAGATAATTAGAATGTTTCTTTAGTGATAAGTTATTGTGTATTTATTCTTGTACCCCATGACAACTATTTAATGCAATAGAATACTACAACTGTAAATGACTAGGATTTTATCATTCATATGGTATCAGCCTAAGATCCTCTTTTTCTCCTCCCAAACAATCGCCGCCTTGGCTCCTCCCCCGGGTATTCTTACTTTTTCCTTCACTGCACCTTTTTCCCTCTTTTTGCCAATCTTTCCACTTTTCTAAGTCAAAACTTATTGTATCATTTTCCCTCTTTTTACTCACTTTTCCGGTCCCATATTTATCTATCTCACGCGGCTATTATCAAGCCACGTCTCCCTCTTTTTCCTGAAATCTTTTACGTCTAAAGCAAATGTCACACCTCCCTAAGCTTCTTCTTTTTCACTGAATTTCTCGATCTGCCATGGCCGATGAGAAGCTTTCTTATAGCACCCTCATTCATATGATGCATGTAAAGTTTCAATCAACCAATTATTTGTTGTGGAAAAGGCAAGTGCTCCACGTCCTTAAGCCACAAGGTTTATTCGGCCATTTAGATGGCTCGACCCGCCGGTTCCCATTTCACTGGATTCAACTCCGACGAGCTATGCTATTAGCGTCTCCGGCGACCAGCTCTTCCCAAGTGGATCCGCAAGCTGATTAGGCATCTGCTTTGGTGAAATATGATTCATGGCTCGTTGAAGATCAGAGGCTTTGCAGCCTTCTCTTCTCTCTCACAGTGACTGCTATGGGCGAGATTTCAGGCTGTGATATCTCCAAGAGATTTGAGACACACTCTCCTCTGTTTACCATAATCGAAGCATGTCTTCCATTATGTCTCTTGTTGTTCAAGCTCTCAACATTTGCAAAACAGGTACGGTTCACAATTTTCATCTCAGATTTAAATCTATTTTTGAGAAACTCTCTTCTATGGGTGTTCCGGTGTCAAATGAAGATCAATTCTTATGGTTTGTGACGACTCATGGTGCCGAGTTTAAAGATTTTAGTGCTCCCCTTGTTCATGTTTTACCAACACCATTATATATTGATGTTTTTGCCCAAGCAAAGACCATAAGGCTTTTCTGACAAATCTGCAGGGCACACAAGTTCAAGGGGTTGCTCCGGCTGTCTTCTCCATTTCTGTATCTCCGACCAGCCACGCGTGGAACCACATGCCGCCCATAGTGGTCAATTTTCTAGTCACCGTGGTGGCTGGACCCCTTGGCAGGCATCTACTCTTGTTCGTGACGGTCGTGAATCTAGTTCTCCTCTTCATTGTCATTGGTTTGGCAAATCGGGTCATGTTGCTTCACGTTGCTTTTTCCTTGTCCCTCGTTTGTCCGACTCCACCCATCTTGCTCAGGAATTTCAATCATCCTTGCCGATTGAACCATCGGCTGTCACTTTCGATTGGTATATTGACTCAACAAAATGAAACACATACATACAATTGAGTAATAATCACCAGTTGTAACATCAACATCTCGGCCAATTCATTTTGCCATATCCATAACCTAGTGCAAATACAAAACAAAATCAATTGAAAACAAAAAAAACGCAGAAAAATCAAACAATATTAATTATACCTACAAAGAATCATAGAATCAAAAATTATATTGAACTAGAAGATAAAAAAAATACAAACCAGATGCTCTGACCGAATGTGATAATCTTCAAGGAATTTTTTCTAAGAATTGTCTCGGAAAAAATGGAAACGCAATGCCGGAAAATGGCCGAAAAACGAGCGTGGAGAAGAGCCGGAATAGAAGTGGAAAAACACAGTGTCAAAGAAGTGGAGGAGATGAAGAAGAAAGTTTCCAGGAGAGAAATAAGGAAATCAAAATAAAATCATTATTTTTAATTAATACCCAATTTCTGATTAATTACAAACTGAACCCTCTTTTTTAAAATAGTCCCTGACCTGTTCATAAGGTTATGGATAGGTCAGACTTTCTCAATTACACTAGCCTAACATTGATGCATGCAAGAAACCCTTCAAACATGCACGGATTTAAACATAAGATGCTGAGAGAGCAAAAATATGGGTGTCTTCTTGTGTAAGGTCACGTCATATGCAGCAACACAACAGCACTCACTACTTGCAGTCACCAAGGTACGCAACCCATCCTTGAAGCCGGTATTCTCGTGCCACTTCTGCAGGGTGAGCTGCCTTAATAATTCCCCGGCCAACTATAATGATGTCGCTACCTCTTTCAGAGATAACCTGAACAGACCAGCTTATGTCAAATTAAAGGTATTGGATTGTATCATCAGGTTAAAAGGAGAAACTTAGTCAGTGACCTTAGTAGTGCTCATGCACAACTAGTTGCATATATAAAACCTACAATTAGCTCTACAGTTAATTTTTTTACATTAGCTATGTGGAATCTAACAGGCCATCAGGACTCTAATACACGGATCAATGAAATTATTTCCAAAATAAAATTTATATTTAACTGAGAGATGGACTCACTGTTACAGAAGTGAAGTAGCCTACTTGCATGTTAACTCGACCGCTACACTAACAAGCAGAATTTATTAGCTCCAATCATCTGGTAAGCACAAGGAATTGTGGAATTGGTTAAAACTCACAGAATATGGAGTGTTATACTGCTGGCCCAAAGCATCTCCACCTTTAGCCACTTGAACTCCTGGAGTTGCATGAATCAGGGCCGGATTACCCGGGCCACTAGGCCAAGATGCGGGATTAACAGAAATGAAGCCAATGATAAAGTCTGGATGGTCCTCAGCAATTTTAACTGCAGCAGCTGTGTAATCACCCTTGGCAAGGTTACCAGCTGAACTCATTTCCGCAAGCAGTAACAAGCCTCTGCCATGAGGTAAACCCTACTAACAGCAGTGTGAGCAGTAGTCAGAAAATCTATGTGCTGGGTCTAACTATATCAGATATAGATCAAGTGCTAAAAAACAATTGAAGAAAGCCAACCTTTAACTTTAACCCATCAACAATTCCTGGACCAGAAACAATGTGAGCATTCACTATATCTGCCCATTCCAGTATCTTAAAGACGCCACTGTAGAAGATACAAGTTACAGTTGAGACAGATTTAAGCAAAGAAAAATGTCATCGGGCAAGGGAAAAAGATTCAATCTTACCCCTCATATTGCATTGCTACTGTATTACCGATATCTGCAAACTTCCTGTCTTCAAATATTAAGAAATTATGTTTTTCTGCAATCTTCATGTGTTTCAAAATTAATTCCATAGTGAAAGTGTGAAACAATTACACATGAAAACAAACAATTACGAATAATTTTTATGAAAAGTAAAACTCTCGTGATACTAGCGATAGAAACTTAATAATTCCATGACAAGACAACTGCAATGTGAGAGAGCAATTTTCATTCTGGTATATACACATACATACATACATACATACATGTGTGTGTATATATCAATTAGAGGTCAACCGGAGAAGAATTTCCAAGTGGAAAAGAAGAAGACATGTCGCAGTTTATTAGGTAACAATCTAGTACTGTAGTAGATATAGATTGCAGTAATGCAAATCTAATGAAAAATTTGGTGCAAGCCCTGTCTAAAATTTCACTAGGCATAAATACCAATTTCACTTATCTGCACTTTTCTTTACTAAATACTATGTTGCACCGAGACGGGGATGGGTACCTAAACGGGTACGGGGACGGGGACGGGAAATGGGAAAATTAAAAAATTATGGATACGGGTACGGTAAATGGACGGATAAAATATAATAAATAAAATATTTATAATATTCAAAATTTAGGTGTGGTAAAATATAAAGCTAAAAATTACAAAACTAAAAAGTTAAATTCATCCACCAAAGTTGACCAAATCAAATTATTTACAATACAACCTAACAATATTTAAGCATATCATCATTATTACTCCAACAGCTTTCACGGATAGGTATGTATCATTACTCCAGTAGTTTAACACACAAGGAAACAGAGAGAAACAGAGAGACAAACAAGGAAACAGAGAGAAGGGTTTTGCTGCTTTTGCAGCGTCGGTGGAATCGATTGATTTGCTATCGGAAACCTATTCATATTTTAGATCAAACATGTGAGGAAACGGTTGACCGTTTCCGGCGTTCCGGGGACATTTGAGGGACGTCCCCAAGCCGTTTCCGTCCTGGCTCCCGTCCCTGTAACGTCCCCACCTAGTAACGGCAATGAACATCCCGTCCCCGTGCATCATAGACTAAATATTTGATCATCAGCCTCATCATCATTTTCATGCACATGGGTTCCAGGAATGATCTGATATAGAACCCATATGCATCCACAGTAAGAACTAGATCATCCAAACATGACCTTAGTATACTTAAGCAAGCATTATAAGAAAAAATGAAGTCTACAGTATGCCACTTCCTCCCTTCCATCTCATTAGAAGAATCCTGTTTGGCTGAGGTATGGCATTTTATTTTTAGTCAGTTCGATGAAAGTATAACTTCTTTTAAACAATTTATTCTCCCTCATAGTCCCAATTGGTTCATCCAATGAATTATACCTCTATCTTAAGGTACATAAGACAATAAGTTAACGGGTTTTACAGAAATTGCAATTAGATATTTACATTCACTTTTTAAACATGACTCTCCTATTGGAGAGAGGTTATAATATAAGACTCTTACAGTGTAATGGATATAAATATAATCATTTATTTTTTCATTTTAAAGATTTTGGAAACATTGATACAAGACCTTTGAATTATACATAGGAGAGCACACTTCTATATGCGGATGGTGGAAGTATCAGCCCTAGACCTTTGAATACAAAGGTTGGCACACCAGGCACTTGTCTTTCGCTAAACAGAGGCCACTGGCAGTATATATGATAAAAGTGAGAATCTTTCATACCTATCACATTATGATTCTGAGAATCCAACATTGTGTTGGAATAGAGTAGATATACATACAAGGCTTTAATAGACATAATAATTGTTGTGTTCTTTCCTCTTCCTTTATTTCTGTAGCAAAAGTCTGCCATTTGACATGATAGCAGTTTCAAATTTTCCTCTCTAAGAGCATATCCACTTGCTCTAAGGTGTAGGTAAATAACTTAAAATATCAGATTGATAGCATACAAACATTAAAGTGATAAATCAATTGGTAAAGTTATCTAAATAATGTTGAAACGATACATCTACCACATGGTCTCAAATATGCGAATCAAAGTCACTAGAATTGAAGTGAATTTGCTGAGATGTCAGTGATGGAAACTTACAGTTCTAAGTTTAGAGCCAAAATCAGGGGTGAAATCAGGTAAGATATCCACATGAGTTTTTAGCAAACAGATTTCAGGTCCAACCTGCAAAAAGATAATTACACATGCTCAGCCTACTGTTGAGATTGCTCATCTAATTATGCACAAGAAACTACCATATCCTATTGCATAATGTCAGTACGTTAATTACACATGCTAATCCAGCAATCTCACCTTATCGGCAACATCAAGCAGCTCAGCAGCAGTGGCAACGTCAGCAGCCAAGCATAAGTTGGTCTCCTTCTGCATCATAATCTCAAACAACTTCCTCCCGGTTGGATTTCTAGCCAATTTTGCCCGCTCACTGTACGGCATTCGCACACCGGGGACCGCCACCTTCCGATTCTCCTCCAAGAACCGCACCACCATCTCCTCCGTCCGCGCCGACACCCTCCCCTTCTCCTTGAGTATCCTCACCACCTCAGTCAACTTAACCATGGCATGCAATGAGATGCCGCTTCGCGCCAAATTCTCCCTTCCCCCCTGCTCCCGGTCAATCATGACAACGGCGTCGGCGACCCTGAGGCCGGCGGCGCGGAGTGGGGCGGCGGTCTCGAGCACTGAGGCGCCCGAGGTGACGAGGTCCTCGACAACAAGGCAGGTTTGGTTGGGGCGGAAGGCGCCTTCGATGGCCTTGGCGGTGCCGTAGTCCTTGACCTCTTTACGGCGCATAAGCATGGGGACATTGTTGGCGACGGAGACGCAGGTGGCGATGGGGAGGGCGGTGTAGGGGACGCCGCAGACGACGTCGTACTTGGCGGTCGGAGGGAGGGTGGTGGTGGATACCAGGGTGTGGGAGATTTGGGAAAGGAGGTTTGGGTAGGATACGATGAGGCGCAGGTCTATGTAGATTGGGGATGAAATGCCGGATTTCAGCTTGAAGTTGCCGAATTTCACAGCGGAGATGTCGTGGAGCTGCAGGATTAAGTTCTCCATGGTGGATGATGACATTGGAAACCAAGAAATGGTTTCTCACTTTACTTCTTCCCCTTCTTCTTCATCTTCATCATCAGGCTCAGGGGTTGTCGTTTTGAAGAGGGGGTAGTAGGCTAGGGGTCAAATTGTAATTAAACTAAATTTAGTGGGTGGACCCAATTGAAAAAAAAAATTGGGTTATAACTAGGGCTGGACATCATTTCGGTTTAATCGATTTTCGGTTTATTCAATTCGCATTATTCGGTTTTGCCCAAAAAAGCTTAAAATTGAATCCGACCCGAATAACCCAAATTATCCGAACCGAATTCGGAATTCGACTTCTATTTGAAATCAAATTCAACCCGAATAAATCGAATGGACTGTAATTTTTTAAAATAATTTCTAAAATTGAATAATTTAATTTAAAATTAAATTAAAAAGTAATCTAATTTCTACATCATCAAAATCAAGTTTTCAAAATAAAAATTCAACAAGCATAATACAAATTCAATCATAAGAATTTTAGCATTACATTTAAAATTAAAGAAAAATAATTCGTTTTAATATTCATGTTCACATTCTTCAAGCATTCTTCAAGCATTCAAATACTCCACATTCATATTCACTTTCAAGCACTCCATAAATTTACTTAGAATAACTTATGTTATTTACTTATTACCCCAAACTTACTTAGCATTTAGAGTTTGAGATACTTTTTTTAAATATAAAGATTGTTCCTCCAATTTGAATTTATTTATAAATTTATTTTTTATTTATAAATTTAATTATTATATAAATTTAATTAATTAATTAATTACAATTCGATATTTGGTTCAGGTTTCGGTTTGAGTATTAATATTCAAAACCGATCTAAAAATCATATTTAGAATTCGGTTTATTCAATTCGGATATTCAAAAACCATTTATTAAATTCGATTTAGCTCATTCGAATTTGGATAATTCAATTTTCGGTTCGATTTTTTATTTTTGATTTTTTTGCGCACGCCTAGTTATAATAATCTTCATGGGTAAAAAATTCCTCACTTTCGAAAATCTTTTCCTCCCCAAATCGCGAGACAATTTTCTTGTCTGATTCATTCTTTGCTACTCCCTCCGTGTCGTACTAACCTTCACACAAAAATCACGTTGTTCAATGAACCATTAATATGTTTAACTACGTATAATAGCGAAAAATAAGAAATTGATATTTAGAAACTACTTACTACGATGAATTCAACAATATCACATACAATAATATTGTTGTTTATATGTGGTCAAAGTTTAACAATGTTGACTGTCAAATAGTAAGTGTGCAACTTAGTTTAGAACAGAGGGAGTATTATAATTTTTGGAAATAAGCGAACTTTCTCAATACCGAAAGCAATTAAATACAAGGCGATATTACATTCTGCTTTCTATCCTCCTACTCCTGGCTCAGCATCTAACACCCATTTAGCACGTTTACTTCTTAATTTTGGTATCATCAAAAGTCTATGAACTATACACTCTACATATTCTCTAAAATATTCTCCTTTCTTTTTCCTTACCAAAACATATGTCGCTTCTATCCATCCAAATGCCATAAAACGTTTCAGCAGCAGTTTTAAGAGCTCAGGATTTCCACCCTTTCCTTTTATTGTTCCTGAGCAACCACATCCGTTCTTCATCCTAGCTCCCATGTTCCCTGATTATCCCCATCCACTGCAATACTTTCTTCCACACATTCCTCATCTCTGAGCATACAAAAAACAAATGTTGCACACTCTCTAGTCCATCACAGAAAGGACATTTCACCTCTTCTATCAAGCCAAATTTCTTCAATCTTTCTTTGGTAGCAAATATTTGCTGCCAACCCAACCATAATACAAGCTGAGCTCTAGGTTTAGCCAAATTACCTTTAAGTATTCTACACCAATCCATCTTCTCATGCCTTCCTCTCAGTTCTTAGTAGATTTCTCTATCACTAAATTTCTTCTTCAGTTTTTGTTTCTGCCAGGCCTCCAAACTCATCATTTTATCCATGTATTTAAAGATCTTCTTCACAATCCAAGAACTGTTGCAAGTTACTTTCACAGTTTGCACATCTCTCCCTTTTATATAGTATGAATGCATCCATCTGACCTAGAGTTTAACAGCATTATTACTAAGATTCCAGAGCAACTTAGGATTATTAGCTTCATTCCATTCCTACAGAGAAATCTGATTCTGTTCTCCAGACTCTTAGGCTTACAAACTTGTTCCCATGCCACAGGAGTTTTCCGGGTTATGTTCTCCTTTTCACTCCATAGAAATGACCTACACAAGGTCTCAATGTGTTTAATTACCTTCCCAGGTAAAGGTAAACATTGCATCCAGAAACTGGTTATTGCAAAAAGAGCGCTCTTAATGAGTGGTGTTCTTCCTGCACAACTAAGTAAATTGGAACTACAGTGCTTGATTCTGCCAATCATCCTGTCTATCAGAGGTTGACACATATTAATAGACAGTTTTTTGCTAGTTAAAGGTATCCCAAGATATCGAAATGGCAGCTGTTCTTCCTCAAATCAGTCAGACATTGGATCTCCAACTTTTCCCTGTTCATCATGCCCCATAATAAGCTCTTCATTTAGACCTATTCACATCAAGACCTGTGGAACTGGTGAACTTATAGAAAGCTTTCATCAGAATTTCGACAGAACCTCTATCACCTCTAAAAAACAGCAACAAAACACATATTTATAATGTTCGGTTTCTCACATTTGTCATGAAATTGAAAGGCCTCATCATCCTCGAGTTCTTTAAGGCACCTAAATAGATACTCCATAACAGTACAAATAACAGGGGAGAAATTGGATCTCTCTGCTTGATCCCCCTTTTAGCCTTGAGAATATTAGATGGTTCACCATTTACTATATATTTATAAGATACTGAGCAAACACAGATCATAATCCAATCCACAAATTTTCTGGGCAGACCTAGCTCTTTCAAAATCATTTCTAGTGCATTCCAATCCATAGTATCATAAGGTTTTTGTAAATCAACCTGGAACATACAGTTAGGCAGACCACTTTTCCTAGTATATCCTTTGATCAATTCATAAGCAAGTAAAATATGGTCATGAATTCCTCTACTGGGTACAAAAGTTGCATGTGATTTATCAACCAAATCTTACATAATAGTACTTAATCTAGTAGTGAGGATTTTAGATATCACCTTGTAAATAGTGGTGCAGCATGGGTGTTAAATTAGTCACCCTTTTAGCCTCATTTTTCTTAGGTATCAGTGTAATCATAGTACAGGTTCACTGCTTTGTACAATCTCCCCTCCTGAAAAAACTCCTTCACAGGCTTAACCAGATCTTTCTTCACAATCTCCCAATTAGCTTAAAAGAATTTTGAGTTAATCTCATCCAAGCTAAGGGGTTTCAACTCTCCAATACATTTTTCGGCACATAGTATTTTTTGTTTTCCACTAATTCCCTGAACCGGCTTCTTCTTGTTTCTGCATTTATTCCTTTATCTTTCCTCAATTATGTAATATCAACTCCATTAAGTTTACCAGCAGTTGTCCCCACCAGTTCTCGTAGAATTGTACAATATGTTCAAATATATCCTCCTACTTCACCAGCTTTGTCCCATCTTCTTTCTCTAGAATTTTAATCCCATATTATTTATTTTTCTCCCTGACTGTGGCATGGAAATAAGAGTTATTTCCATTTCCAAGCCTCAGTCAATCCACCTTTGCTTCTTCTCTTGAAACATGTTCATCAATTCCATTCCATCGCAACACCTCTACTAAACATAGGATTACTCTTACCACTTTCTACGGATTCATTCTATCACCAGTCAAACTCCTTTTAGCCTCTATCAAATCAATCCTGGCATTCTAAAGTTTTTCTTTTACCCTAGTAATCTCCTTCATCTGGTTTCTGAGAATTTTTTGCAGTCTGCTCAACTTTCTCCATAGCACATACATAGCTTCCCCCTGTATTGGCATATCCCAGCTCTCCTTGATGATTTCCTGAATTCCTTCTTTTCCCATCATGAAGTTCAAAATTTTGAAACTTTTCTTCCATTTCTTCTTACCAACCTCCAAACTGATGCTTAACAGAGCATGATCAGACACACCAGGTTCTTCCACTTTAATCATTGCTCCATGATAATTTTGAAACCATTCCAAGTTTCCTAATACTCTATCAATTCCAGAGTAAATAGTACCACTTCTATGTCTATTGCACCAGGTAAAATAATCACCCTCCATATCACATTCAAACAATTCATTATTCCTCAATATTTCTTCCATATCAACAATCTCACTTCTTAACACCGCATTTCCCCCAATTCTATCATTGACATTTAAAAAATTGTTGAAGTCACCCATTGCTATCCGAGGCCCATCAACAAGTTTTTGTAACTCCTCAAACTCCCTCCATATTTTCTTCCTATTCTTCAGTAGATTTTGTGCATAAACAGCTGTCATGTGTAAGATTTCCTCTCCTTCCAGGTTGAAATTTTCACTATGAACAAACTGATCAGAACTTTTAATCTTCTTGATTTCCACCATATTTTTATCCCTCATCACCCAAATTCTTGCATTTAAATGGCCACTATAATTTTCAACAAACAGCCAATTATGCACTATTTTTCTCCTTGTTCAGTTGTTTCTTCTTTCACCCTTGTTTCAATAGCACAATAATTATCACCTTCAATACATTGAGATGGGAGCTAATCTCACTAGTTTTTACTGGTTTATTGAGCCCCCTGATATTCCAAGAGATTATCATAGGACATGCCCATGTTCATCTGCTAGATTATTCCAAATCTGCAGATGCAAAGGCTTATCCCATTGATTTCTTTTACCTCCTTCCGTTTCCTATTTTTCATCATTCCTGACTAATTTTGACCTCTCCAGTATCAACTCCATACTTGTATTCTTGTTTTGATCAGGTGGATCCTGCAACATATCAGGCTTCTTACTCCCCTTTAGTTAAAAACCATCAGCTCATTTTGTTTCATATTTTCTAACCCACTTCTGCACCACTTTTTCACCTTCACTCTCTACATTTGTGGCCTCTTATTTGACAGACATCACAGAAAAAGGGTCTTTATTCATATTCAACATCGTGTTTGAATTTACTCCCATTCAGATCTAATGTGCACCTTTATGCATGCGTTAGCCAATGCATTTGACACATTTATTATCATCTTTTGTTTGGTTAATTTTTAGTTTTAGTTAGGTTTACACAACAAAGGGTTTAGACGACCATTATTGGTTTTGTTGTCTAAATCCCGAGTTTTGTAGACTCAATTGAAGCTAATGGACATTTTGTATTCACGGAAACCTAGATCTTCCTTTTTTTTAATATCATTAGTAGGTTGATTGTGATTAATTTTTCATCATCATTTTATAAAAGGCCATCCGCGAGAGTGGTAGCAGATATCTGAAGGTCATTTGCAAGGATGGTAGAAGATATCGAAGGCTATTCGCAAGGATGGTAATGGATTGAAGGCCATAGACTCTAAAACTTGGTAGTAGATGGAATTGATCCCAGGAAAGGCGGATTCAAAGTTCTAGAAGGCCAAGAAAGAAGTGAAGGAATTGTTGTCTGAGAGTTGCACAGAGTTATGGGAATGATCAAAGAAGAATTAGCCCATGAGGCTGGCACTATTCGATTCATCTTCTCGAACATTATAAAATCAACTACAAGAACTCTCAAATAGGATCAGCGGTTCATTTGTAGCAGAGCAAATAAGTCAGCCGACCGAACCAGCAAAGGCCAACACGAGGGCCGCCACGAAGGAAGCATAGCATAGTCCGTGCCAGTGCTCAGCACGGATTGTGCCATGAAACACGGCCCGTGCCAGAGGGCCGCAGCATGGACCGTGCCATCATTTGCTGCATGTATCCCATGTCTTCGATCCACTCTAAAATTCAGCTAAGTATAGGCGCAAACCATTTCGTTTCACATGGTCCATGTCATTTCAAGTTACTAATGCAAAGAATAACCCACATGGTATGAAGAACGACACGGCTCGTGCAATGTTACTGAGTAAAACAAGGTTCCAGCCAACGGCCCGCGCCAAACGACACGGGATGTGCACTCAGAAGCATCAAAATAGAGTTCCAGCCCGTGGTCTGTGCCGAGTGACATGGGCCACACTAGTACAAGGCTCACGGCCCATGCCAGGCCGAGCAAGCCATACCGGTATGAGGCCAAAAACTGTGCCATTTGATGCTCCTGGGGTTTTTTGTTCATTTTGGGCATTTTAAGGCCCAATTTCCAAGTACTATATATATGGACCTTTGTCTACTAGGGTTTAAATTTATGCCCACTTTTCATCTTCAAGAGTAGGTTAGGGAGAGAAAATACTCTTCCTTCTCTCTAGATTCTTTTTCTTTCTTCTCTTTATTTTTCTTTTGCCCAAAAGTGTTGAATTCAATGCAAAAGTGTTGAATTCAGTGCTTGGAGAGTTGTTAATTAACTTGGGGATTATATTTTCATTCATGTATTAATGTCTATATTATGAGATTTCTTAGATCTTCCTATTTCTATGTATTTTGTGATTATTATGTTTGCTTGTTCTTAATATTCCTATGAATTTCATGATTGTCACACTTAGTTAGCACACACCAAACTCTAATTTCATGTTGCCGCAATACTGATACCCCCCCGGGGAGGGAAACCTAGATGCGCTGGGTAACGATGGGTCCGGATCCACGTGGGTATGTGCATGTAAGTTGTCGTTGCTAATGTTACGATCAACCATGCACTAGTAAGCCGATGAGTTGGTCCAAAGGGTAACAGGTAGGGATAGCTAAAGTATCAAACTAGGGTTAGCTTTGCACCCCTAGAGCCATCGATAAGGTGCTTCACCCTTTTTCCTTTTTAGGACTAGGGAGAAGCATTCATAGTTTAGTGCTCGGGACGTAATCGAACGGGGGAGACTCAAATGTACACGACAAGAAGGACCGTCATTGCACTCCCCTAAAACGGAGGCAGTGCCGATGGAAGATTACATGTGCACCCCACGTGACAAGTATGGGGAAGTTTGACCATCGACCACACCACGTGTCACAAACACTAGAATAGTCTTATAGTAGTATGTGATGAAATAGATGATCGAATTGACATTAATCATGTTACGCAAATATTCCTCGAGGGCTAGTTTATATATTTTATTCTCGTAATCAATTGCATGTTTGTAGATTTAGTAGAAAACCTCCAATGCTTATTTTAACAACGTTAATTATTCCAAAAACGTGGTTGGATTGACAACCCGATCACAGTTGTGCGTAGTTTTTTATTAGATTCCTAACATCTCTCTGGACGATCCTGGTACTTGTCACTATTTACCAATCTTGGTAGTATAGTAGTAGGAACAGGAGCAACAATACAAATTTCATATTTGACCCTTAATAGCTTTGACAGCATTCTCTCAAGTTTAACGGCATCGGGAGGGTGCATGGTCAAGGTCCTTAATGCTTATAGTCTCCCTTATCTTTTGGGTTATATCCACTTCAACTAGCATTTTGGCATAAGAAACCTTGAGCTTACTGGTAGTACATTCATCAGTCACCATAGGATTTCCCAGAACACTACTAATCTTACCTAAGCTCTGAGCGAACCCCCCCCCCCCCCACAGATGTAGAGGAAGGCCAGGTAGTTTCTCCCAAATTGGTGGAGATCTGATCATGTCTTTGTTCATCTCAAAGTTAGGGTTCCAGGGATGCAGGAACGTAGACATGTTCTAGAACACGCGTTTCATTGAACTTAGAATCCACAACTCTTATCTCCTCCTTGTGGATCTAGATATAAGGAACAACATCTACATGGTTTTGAAGTACATAAAGGTGAGCTGCACACAAATCTTCCACAATTGGGCTCATTAATTTTCCTTGTCTCAAACCACGACCAAGTACTCGTCCTTCGTGTCGAGCATTAGGAACACCAACAAACTCAATATCCTTCAAAAAATTGGTACAAAACTCTATGAACTCTTCCACAACATAACGTTGAACAATACTCGCATCCGGTCTGTACCGATTCTTCACAAAATGTTTTAAAAATTTCATATACCTCTCAAAAGGGTACTTCCACCTTAAGAATACCGGACCATAAAACTTGATCTCATGGACCAAATAAACTATCAAATGGACCAATATATCAAAAATGAGGGGGGGGGGGGGAGTACATCTCCATCTGACACAAAACTTCGATTATCATCGCTTACAACCGATCGAGTTTAGCCACACTAATGCTTTTGGAACAAATGGACTTGAAAAATAAACATATTTTAGTAATACACTGTCTAACGTAAGGAGGAAATGATGATCTAATGGAAATGATTCACACTACTTAAGGTCTCGCAGCAAGATTTATCCATCGTTTGAGACATAAAATAGCACACTGGTGGGAGGTAACATTCATCACCACTCGTGACCGGCCCTAAATTGCTCTTAATTCCCATTTCGACCATGTCAAGCCGAGCTTTCAACCCATCCTTAATTTTACCCGGGGTATTCAACAGGTTTCCAACCAAAGAGTCACACACATTCTTCTCAATGTGCATTACATCGAAGCAATGTCTAACGTCCAAGTCCTTCCAATAAGGAAGGTTGAAAAAATGGAACATTTCTTCCAACTACCTTTATTGACAACTTTACGCTTCCTCTTCCCAAAATCATCATTAATGTCCCTCACTGTTTCAAAAACCTCAATCCCCCGTATTGGCAATGGTTCTTCTCTGTTCTCCACCTTCCCATTGAATCAATTTTTTGCCGAACGCCATGGATAACCCTTGGGAAGAAACCACCTATGCCCTGATAAATGGTTTTACAACCATGCTTCAATTGACAAAAAGAAGTATTCTTTATCAAAACAGGACAAGCGTAATGTCCTTTCACCATGTACCCAGATAAATTTTCAAATGCTGGAAAATCATTAATGGTGTAAAATAACAAAGCCTTCAATTCAAAATATTCTTCCGCAAAACCATCGTACATTGTTACACCTTGGTTGAACAACGTCATCAAATCATCGACCAGAGGAGCAAGATACACATCTGTATCATTTTTGGGTTGCTTAGGTTCGAAAATCATCAAGGACAACAAAATATACTTTCGCTTCATTGTCAACCACGACGGGAGGCTATACATCACCACCATGACAAGCCATGAGTTGTGTGTTCTACTCATATTACCAAATCGGTTTATTCCATCGGTAGACCAACCAAGCCTCAAATGTCGGGGGTTTTGCACCAAATTCAGGGTACAGAATGTCAAGCTTCTTCCACTACTTACCATCCGACGTATGCCGAATTACGTCATCCACTGAATGGTCTCTTTTCGTATGCCATCGTAACAAATTTGCATCTTATTTTGAAGCGAATACTTTTTTTAACCGTGGAATAATATGTAAATGCTATAACACCTTGGCTGGGGTTCATTTTTCAAGTTTGAAGCAACTTCTGCCCCAATCGCAATTTCGCCGCTCTTTAACTTATGCCGAGACTCACCACCTCATCCTCAAAGCCTCTATACAACATATAATCATTGGGACAAGCATGTATTTTTTCTTAATATTATTCCCATAGGACAAAGAATCATTTTCGCGGCATACAAACGGTCCGGTAAATTATTACCCTCCAGAAGCAAATCCCTTACTAATTCCAGAGTCTCTGTCATCCCTTTGTCAGTTCATTCAAAGTTCACTTTCAAATTCATCATTAGCAAAGTTGCACTCAAAACGGAATATTTTGTACCACTATACAAAGTTGTCCTATTGTCGTTCTACAAAGCTTCTAGCACTTTGGGTTTCCCGTGAAATTCTCTAGCAACGTCCTCCACCATCTCATCGAACCCTTCATTTACGTCATATTGAGTGGTTTCATTAGGTCCACTTTATTCTTTCCCTGCATTGTCAACCTCCCCGTGTCACACCCACAAGGTGTAGCTAGTTTGAAACTCTCGGATGATGAGATGTTCACGTAACTTCTTCCTACTTAATTATGCATCATTCCTAAAATATTTAAATGGGAAACGTGTTCGCACCACCCCATTCTTAGATACATGTTCAAATGCTACTAAAAGAAAGAATTCTACCAAAGGGATATAATCGGGTGAATTTCTCAAATTTTTACCAATCATTTCAATTCGATCCATCAAAAACCAAATAATAAAGTAAGACGATCAACCACATGACCATCATACAACACACATTATTACACAATCACATATCAAACTAAATCATAATAAGTTCAATTAGAAATACTCATAACTTCCAAAATGAATTCATCAATCTACCAATCACACGTATATGACACAATTGAGGATGAATTACATACCTTTGATCCTCCTCAAGGGATTCTACAATAGTATTTCAATAGCTTGCGAAGAAGATTGAGTTTTTGATTATAAGTGTTTCTCAAAATTAAATGACCTAAAACACATTTATTGCAGTTCTTGCAGACATGTTCCAAATTTGGAACATGGTTTCCTTCCCACAACGCTCGATCAAAAATGGTTTGTCTGATTTACACTTCCAGAACCATAAACGTATTCAGCAATTCATCACACAAGGTAAGATTAACTTTCGAGTTTGTAACAAAAACCATCCCCTTCTTTCGAACTCGAAAATCATTCAGTAGAAGATGGTTTTCCACTACTCAAAAAACCCCCTATAGGCACCGGTATAAATGTACCGGTGCAAGAAAATCGGGGCTAGTTTTAGCAATAGCACCTGCCGGAACATGGAAAATTGTTAAGGTCGGTGCCTTTGTGAACAAATGCACCGGTATTAACACATCGTTGCCAAATACCAGTGCTTATGTTAGATGGAGGAAGCAAAATAATTATTTTAAGTATCAGTAAATTGGGCACCGGTGTTGAGAACCGGTGCTAGTACTAAAATGAAGCGGGAATAATGACATTTATGCACGTTGTACCGAATCTGATAGGAAAAAAATGCTTGAAATGATATAATCCAGCACCAGTATCATGTTTTAGAACTAGCATCGACTTTAATACTGGTGCAACATGATTGGGATGGGATAGGGAAAATATTTTCAGCACCGGTTTTATGTTTATACCGGTGTTGTTGCCAAAAAATGTGGGATATTGTAAAACTTGAGAACCAATTTTGTATTACAGTGTTAGCATCGGTATTCTTACCGGTTCTAATGAGTCCAATTAAGAAATTACACCGGTATAAACTACTAATACCGATGCTAATGGTCCATTAAATGCCACCTACCACTTTTTTTCTTGCGGGTGAAAAGTGGAAGAATCTTTTTTTGGTGTTCATTAATGGCAATTTTTAGATGAAGAAAACATTGAATGAACATCAATGAATACTCTTGGAGGTACTTTATACTTTACTTTAATTTAATAAATATTTTGGTGTATGTGGGGAATGATAGGTTGGCATTAATTTTTTGCATGGGGGGTACATGTGACCATTGTAATGTATTTTCCAAGCTATACATGAAATGAGTTTGTTCGATAGTATTTTTTATGTATTGGATGAATTTTTCAAGCATGTTGTGTGATAAGTTGTTGTACTATTGTGATGTAAATTGATGTTTCATGATTACAATAAAGTTTTGGGGTAGAAGTGTATATATTTTTGTGGAAGTAAAGTTGATGCACATTTATTGTAGATGTGTACCTTATCATCAAGAGACGGAAGCATGTGTATGAGAACGTTAGTTTGATCAGTGATGAATTTATTGCTTTTGTTGGCGAGTTTATGGAGCATGCATTTGGTCATGAAAAATGCATCTTATGTCCTTGTTGTGATTGTAAGAATCGTAACCGTATTGACGATCGAGACTTGTTGCAACTCCATTTGTATAAGAGAGGATTTGCAAAGGATTATTTGGTTTGAACTTTTCACGATGAGAAACCACCGCCGGAGGTGGTTGTAGGTAGCAAGGGTGAAAATTTTGGGGATGTGTATTTGGATGACATGTGTGAGGAGGTGGTGGATGAATTCATAGGGAGGCCCGACGCACTCTCAAAATTTCTGGATGAGAAGGATAAACTGGTGTTTCCTAGTTGCAAGAAGAACACTGTCATGTCGTGTTTGATAAAGTTGTTTAACATGAAAGGTGTTGGCTCTTGGAATGATACTAGCATGGTTAAGTTCAAGTTTTTGAATGATAAGCAGCCCTCCAGAAATGGTTCACCGGACAACCAATATGATGCGAAGAGAATTTTGTGTCCAATTGGGATGGAGTATAAAAAAAATACATGCATGCCCCCAATGATTGTGTTTTGTATAAGGGTCATTTGGAGAAAGAGGTGACATGTCTGTATGTCACGTTCCTCGTTATAAGGAACGGAGGATTGAGGTTCTTGATGATGAGGTTGAGGTGAAGGTAAACAAATGTGTCCCCACTAAATACGTGTGGTACATTCCTATTGTCCTAAGGTTGAAGAGGTTATTTAAACATGCTGAGGATATGAAGAGCATGACATGGTATAGGGACAGGGAGTGTCTTGATAATGACATTATCAGTCACCCTGCGGATGCATATCAGTGGAAGAATTTTGACACGATGTATCCAGCGTTTGCAGCCAACCCAGGAATTTGAGGATGGCTTTGTGTACTGATGGTATGAATCCCTTTGGTAACATGTCTTCGAAACGTAGTTCATTGCCGGTTATGCTTTCTATTTACAACCTACCTTCTTACCTTTGCATGAAGCGGAAATATATATTTTACGCCTTTGAATATTTCTGGTCCAAGACAACCTAAAAATGATATTGATACCTATCTAGCCCCTCTCATTTCATATTTGAAGGTTTTTTTATTCCGACGGGGTTGATGTGTTTAAAGGTTATCGTGAGACCAAGTTCAATTTAAAGGCCATGCTTTTTTGCACGATAAATATTTTTCCAGCTTATGGTAATCTTTCGAGCTATGTGGTTTAGGGTCAGAAGAAATGTCCTATGTGCGAGGAAGGTACTGATTTCCAACAGCTAATGAATGGTAGGAAGACCGTGTATCTTGGCTATCAAAAATTCTCCTTAAGAAGCACAAGTTATGAGATGATGCAATTCATTTCACTGGAGAGAGGGAGAGGTGGAAGGACTCAAGAATATTGAGTGGTTTTCCCATCCACAGTAAGGTGAGGAAATTAAATGTTATCATGGAAGAAAAGATCAATTTTCTTTGGTTCGCCGTACTGGGAGAATTTGGAGGTTCGCCACTGTCTTGATGTGATGCATGTAGAGAATAATTTGTGCGAGAGTTTAATTAGAACTCTCCTTAACATTCTTGGAAAGATCAATGATAGCTTGAATGCACAGAAGGACTTGGTTGAACTAGGTATATGATTTTATTTAGCTTCAAAGGCGAAAGGTAAGCGGACGTACTTGTCACTAACTCCTTACAGCTTTTCAATGACTGAGAGAAAGTCAGTTTGTTAGTGTATTAAGGGGGGTGAAATTACCGTCTAGCTACTGTTCCAATGTAAGTCAGTTTGTGAACGATGAATTGTGTCAGACTGCATTGAAATCACATGGTTGTCATGTATTGACGCAACGGATCTTGCCCGTTGCTATCCAGGGTGTCATGGAGGAGGAGGTGAGATTTTGCGTCATTCGCATGTGTTTTTTCTTCAACTCCATTTGTCATAAGAATATTAGAAGGAAACAGCTTGATTGTTTAGAACGTGAGAAGATTGTAGTGTTCTGTTTATTTGAGGAGTACTTTCCCCCAACATTATTTGACATTATGGTACATCTCTTCATCTATGTGGTTAGGGAAATTAGAATATGCGGTCCAGTGGAGATGCATTGGATGTAGCCATTCGAGCATCACATGGGGGTCTTTAAGTCCTACGTACACAATCGTAACCGACCCAATGCCATCATTGTACAGAGGTATGTCACGGAAGAGATCATACTGAGTATTTCACTACAAATTTGATTGGGAAAACATCACTTAGAGTTTCAGAACATGTACAGAGTGGCAGGAAGAATGGAATCCCACGGTCCAAAGGTACACTTTACACTCTCTACCATGCTGAGTTGATAAAAGTACACTTTTATGTTTTGCGAAACAGTAGTGAGACTGCAATATATTTTGAGGAGAACATTTCATTGTTAGAGGAACTCCATCTAGATTGGTCTTCGAATCAGATACAACTGGAGCATTCTTCAACTTTCGTCAATTGTTATTGCAATTGTTGTAATGTGGGTGGAATGCTGCTAAGATTTGTGTGTTTGCAAGGACATCCAACTGCACGATGAAAACATACCAGGCTTTTGACATGAATTGGTTTAGTTTCTCAACGATTCAGAAAGATAACAAGAGTACTACGTAGAACTATGGGGTTTACAATAAATCTGAATCCCTGTGGCAATCAAGTAAGAAAACAAAAACCCTATTGTTGTTGTTATGTCCTTTTATGGTGTGATCGGGGAGATATGAGAGTTGGATTATGTGAAGTTTAAAGTTGTTTTCTTCAAGTGTCGATGGGTCGATAATGGTGCAAGTGTCCATTTTGAGAAACCCATGGGTTTTACACTGGTGGACCTGAATCGAGTTGGTTATAAGAATGACAAGTTTATCCTAGCCTCCCAAGCTCGACAAGTATTTTATATTCAAGACCTAAGCAATGAGAAGTAGCATGTTGTCCTATATGGAAAGAAATATTATTTTGATGATAAAATTGGCCGCCTACAAAAAATTGACATTGTGGAGTTTCTATCCGCATTCTTGTGTTTGGATGACGTGGGTAGACCACTGGTACGTAGATGATTACATGGGGATGGTTTGTGGGTGGACGAGAATGGTCATATTGTGGGTGGTGATGTAGTACTTAAACGTAAACGATAGGGATTTAGTGTTTCATGTTTCCTTCTATTTTGTAGGCTCTTGTAACCTTTTTAAAGAGCCCAAATGAAATCTAAGTGGTCCCTAGTGTTCCAGATTAAGACATTGATTAATTATGCATGTTTAATGCTCAATTTTATTGTAGAATCTGCATTAGAACCAGTTAATACCGGTGCAAATAGAGTAGGGCGCATGCTCTATTTTTTGTTGGCAGCTGCTTTGGACAACCTTTGAGGTGACGGGCACCGATATGTTACACAATAGCACCGATCAATATACCGGTGCTAAGCAGTTATAAAAAAATGAACCCTAAGACACTGCCACTTCCAGATTTAAATTTCACATTTAAAGCAGCCCAATGCAGCTGCTTCATCAATAGGCACCGGTTTATTCATCGTATTAGCACCGGATATTATACCGATGCTCAACAATTAGAAAAAAATAAACCCCTAAGCCACTGCCCACTTCTAGATTTCAATTCCAAATTTAAAAGAAACCCAATGCAGTTGCTTTAGCTAAATAGGCACTGGTTTGTTTGTCGTATTAGCACCAGATATTATACCGGTACTCAACAGCTAGAAAAAAAATCAGCTCCTAAGACGCTTCCCACTTTCAGATTTCAATTCCACATTTAAAGTAGCCCAACGTAGGTGCTTTAGCTAAATAGTCATTGGTGATATTCGTCGAATTAGCACCAAATAATATACCGGTGCTCAACAGTTTGGAAAAAAACCATTAGCCTCTGCCTACTTCTAGATTTTAATTTGGCATTTAAAGCAGCCCAACGCAGCTGCTTTTGCCCAAGATGTACCGATATGAGGGTTACTATACCGGTGCTAAATTCCCTGAACACTTTAAATTTCTTCCTCATTCATTCGTTTCATTATCAGCCCTCTCTTTCGACCTCGACATCAACATCAAATAAACTCCAAGTTTTCTTCCAATATAGTTCAAGGTAATATCACCTTTCACTTTGCCCCTATATTGATCTCTAATAATTAAATCTTGTGTTTTTCAATGACTACATAATGAATGACATTTTTTTATACTCCAAACTTATATGTGGGTTTTCTTTCTTCCATTATGGTTCTAATTTGGATTCATTTGTGATTTTGTGTACGTCTTATGCATATTAGATGATTATTGTATGGATAATTAGATTGTCAAGTTGTTAGAACTCTTTACAATTTTGAGTACATTGCTTTGCACACATGGTGTTTGATAAAATGCTTCTATGTCTAATGAAGGTTATGGCCCCCAAAACTCCAAGTAAGAGGCCTAGGAAAGAAGAAGTTTCTTCCCCTGAAAGTGGATCTCATTCGAACAAGTCGAAGGATAGGTTTGTGTCTAAAGAGGCCTTGTTGTTTGCCCAAAATTATCGTTTGCGGAAGCATTATCTTGAAAGGGGAGTAGAAGCAAATCCACCTTTTGGTGAAACCATTAAGCACTTGGGATGGGAAACACTTTGGGCAAATCCACCTGCCTTCAACCTCACCATTGTCGGAGAGTTCTATGCCAACTTGCGGTGTCAATTGAGCTTCAAAATGGTATTATGTCATCGAAAATTAGCCCCTCTGTCTCCAACCATTAATAATTATTTGTACGGATTGCCTGACGTATCAAGGATGGAGGATGAGCAGTTATCATTGTATAATTATGATCTATGTGAGCCTCCCGTTGATAATTATAAAAGATTTGTGCAGTGCATCACAAGGGAGGGCATGAAGATTGATGACATAGTGTTTCCCGGGTGGTCCAAATTTATGAAGAAGCTGCTTACACCAGAAATGAATGTGTGGTATCATCTCGTAGCATGCTGTTTTGACCCAGTTACCATGAACACCAAAATTCACAAGTGTCGGACAATTGTATTGTATGCAGTTAAAAACAAGCTTCATTGGAACATTGGACAATATTTACATAAGAATCTGATACGGGACAAGGACAAGACAGGAACCTATGGTTTTTGCAGCCTCATTTCGTTACTATGTTCGAAAGCGGGGGTACCAAACTATGACAATGACACATTTGGCCACCCGATGGCGCCAATCTCCGTTGATTCATTCTGCAAGGTTGGACCAACACACTTTGCGCCTGCACCGTAGATTGAATCCAGAGTTTTGACATTGGAGACAGACCTTCAAAGTTTGCAATTGGATTGTCAAATGTAACAAAAATTGTTTGAACATATGGGGAAAGTGATGAGCTACTAATTTCTGAAAGATGTTAATGCAATGGGGCCTTTCCCGTCGTTCAATGACAATGAGGATGCGAAGGACATTCATGAGGGATCCACGTCACAGGAATTGGAAAACACAGCTTCCGTCGAGGAATGGGAACCGTTTTTGCATTACTATTCATGAATTTTATAGATTACGTTATGTTGTTATTTCTTGATTCCCATGATGTTTTAATTTGGAAAAACTATGTAGCACAATAATCTATCTATTTCTTGACAAAATGTTTAGTGTTGTGTCTACATTTTTATCAATAATGCATATACCGTTACTTGAACGTTGTCATTTAAATTTGGGGGTCATTGCTTGAACATCCTTCTTGGGTAAAAAATTATGAGCACCGGTTGATGTACCGGTGCTCAACCCATAGGCACCAGTACGATACCCTAATGCACCAGTTTGGTAATATAGACTGCGGTGATTAATCATTATTTACACAATAATTTCATTTTTTTCAAATTGAAAATTAGCAATAAAATTATTTTCATTAAAATTAAAGTTGATAAACTTATAATGCCAAAAATCATGTACTTTTGAGCAATACTCCTTGTGTAAACAAACATATGGGCCACAATGTAATTTAATAAGAATTTAGTGTAGTGATCCAAGTCCTCAAACAAGGAACTTCCCATGTCACAACCATGTCCAAAAAAATTATTTGAGCTCCTATTATATTGAATTTCATTTTTTTCTAATCCAATTTCCGATTCCAATAATTATAAGATTCTTGGATGGAATACACTTCAAAAGGTAAAAAGTTTGATCGCGATTCCAAATGGAATTCCGCTTGAAGTTAATCAAAAATTTAACCATCCTAATCTATTTTCCTAGCTGAACACAAAGTTGGTATCAATGATCGGCAACGAATAAGTCTTCTCTAACATTCTCGAAATCACTTCATTACTACTAGATAAGCGTCTGTCATTTACTCTGGACCATAAACTTGTGCTTTTTCTCACATGACCTGCAATGAAATTCAATCTTTGTTTACTATATTTATTCCATGAAATGAAATTTCATGTGGAGGGTAACAATGGAATGAGGTGTATTAAACTTAACCATAAGATGGGTATAAGTGTAATTATTTTTAAATTAATTATATAACATTGATTTGATCAAGCAACTCCGCAAAAATGTCCATGTACAATGCATAAATCGAATTATTGCTAATAAAAGGGTAATTAATGGTCATATAAACCTTTTGAAAATTTGTGGGCAACAGAAAAATAATTTCAAACTTGAAATCCAAAATTTAGCATCGATATTTGAAATGAATACCGGTGCTAGTATCATGCGAGGGAAACAAAAAAAATTAAATATTCTAAAACCATATGGCGGGAAAATGAAATTATCCCGGCACCGGTATGTTATCCAATTAACACTTTAAAAAACCGGATCTTAGCTCTCTGTCCATTTCCAGAATTAATTTACGCATTTAAAGCAGTCTTACGCAGCTGCTTTTTAATAATATGGGCACCGGTATTACACACATTTGCACCAGTTTAGGTACCGATGCTCAGCACTTAGAAAAAAATCAACATTAGCTCTATG
Organism: Rubia tinctorum; assembly: GCA_032355605.1. Lineage (NCBI taxonomy): Eukaryota > Viridiplantae > Streptophyta > Magnoliopsida > Gentianales > Rubiaceae > Rubia > Rubia tinctorum. The sequence continues at coordinate 7,803,459 of JAULKM010000010.1, forward strand.
TCCATTTCCAGAATTAATTATGCTTTTAAAGCAGCCTTGCACTACTGCCTATTAATAATATGGGCATCGGTATTACACACATTTGCACCGGTTTGGGAACCGTTGCTCAACACTTTAAAAAAAACTAACCTTAATCCTTTGTCCACTATCAGCAGTGGTGGATTTAGAAAAGAGATTTATTTGGGGCACAATAACAATAGTTAATGTATATTAGAAAATAATATATATATATAGGGTAAAATATATTAATGAAAATTTAATCACAGTATAAATATATAACTATAAAAAAATTTAAAAAAAATTAATATTCCAATAATGTTTGATAACTTTTTCTTCAAGAACCTTAACAAACTATTCTTTTTTCGATGAATGCAACAAGCTAATCATGGATTTATTTAGAAATATTTCATTCCTTTCCACATGATTAGTTCACTATTAAGTGGTAGCTAATGTATATTTAGATTCCTCCTATCAATATTATATTTGCAAATTATCCTGAGAAAAATCGATTAAAACAAGAAGGGTGAAAAAAGACTCTTAAGGCAGTAATCATGTGAGTATTTGTTTTGTGATGATGAATGAATATAAGGATAACTTGCCAAATTTTTATATTTAAAAATATTTTTAAAAAAAATTAGCAGTTGTAATAGAAGATATCGAGATTTTAAAAAAACTAATACTTATATTAAGTCTAAAACTTATGATATTGATTGAAATGGGCAAGTGAAAAGTTGTACAATTAATAAATTTATTTAATATTGCTGAAAATTTACTTATAAATATTGGGAACACATGTACAATTAAACTTTAAAAAATATATAAACATTTGTGACTATTAAGCATTAAATGTGGGGTCTGTGGGGATTCGTTCCCCTGGTGCCCCCACCGTAGATCCGCCGTTGACTATCAGTTTGAAAATTGGCATTTAAAGCAGACTAAAGCAGCTGCTTTTGTTTTAACAGGCTCCGGAATCTTCATAAATTAGCACCGGTATGTTATTATATTTGCACTGTTTCCTCTATGAAAATATTATATTTTTCTTTTTAGCACCGATACGCCTCCCTCATACCGATGCTAATGCTGACAATATATTAACCCTTGAAGCCAAACTGCTGCCAGTTGCTTCGCGTCCGCCATTACTCCGACGGTTCCATAACTCCCCACGTCTCCCACTTGTCTCCACTCGTTTCCACATAACTCACTTGTCCTCCCCATTGTCCTCCGTTGTTGTATTTAAGCGGGGCCACTTCTCCATCTCTTCAAAAGCCTCCACCGTCGTCTACTCGAGTAAATTCGGTCCGACGGCGACCTTGGGAAGAAACCCAATTCCAAAGCCACCGGTAAGCACCTCCATAACTCCGCCCCCAAAGGATCTAAATCCTAGGGCTCTGGCGAGCAACTCCATAGCTCGACATCGGGCTCCGCCGTGGTGGTTTTTCATTTTTCCACCGAGTACTGATTATCCTCCATTCAACACATCCCGTTTCCATCACTGCAAAGGTTAGTTTACCATTGATAGTGTGGATAGAGTTTGGAATTTTGACATTAGATTGTAAAAGTAAAAGGCTTGATATGTATGACTAATTTGGTTTGATGTGGCACTTGGATTTGTATTCCAGTGTGGTGTGATTCTTTGCAATATCCTTCATGCCGATTATTCGATGTGTTCATTGCAATAAAATGGTTAGTTTCCATTCACATTGTGGAGAAAGTTTCTTGTTTTTCATTTACATTCCATAAAATTGATTGTGAAAATGTAAGGCTTGGCTTGATAGATTTTGTAGGGTGAATGTTGCACTTGTATTTGTATTCCATTGTGGTTTAATATTTTTTGATATCATGCATGTCGATGTTTTGATGGCATGATGTGGTTCTTAACGATTTGAAATGTTATGAATTGTGAACTTCGAATTGGTTTAGACCTTTGAAATGGTATATTGGTTTGTGGAACTAGATTGCTTATTTGAATGGATTTAATTTCTAGTCCGCTTTTACTCCTATTAACCCTCACTTCGTTTGGGATCCTTGTAGATGCCTCTAAAGGGGAAAAAACACTGCTGCACAGATACAGATACAGATACAAATGAATGAGGAGGGTGCTAGGGGGACATTGGTCCTGGAACTCGGTAGGACATCCTGGTAAAGGTAATTGGCAAAAAGGATCACCCAGGGAAGTATAGGGATACTCAGACCAACCTCCCAAAAGATGTTTTCGTACCCCATCTTTCCCAAAGTTGGAGCAAATACGGTAGCAGCTCGTCCCCTAGCCCAACAATAAAAAAGAAGCAACCTGCAGACCAACCGGTGGTGAAGGCGATGGTAGCATACCTTAACCAGCTTGTCAAGGGGATTGCGCAGTTGGAGGGGTCCAAATATATGTGGGCTCGATCATCCCAAGACATTCATTGAAAAGGCGTTGGGCCAAGTCTGAGGGTTATCCAAGCAATGAGGAGGACAATGAGGAGGTAAAAAATTGGATTACAAATTCATTTTATTTCTGTCATCCCTAGTATTTTTTAAAACATATTGTTATATGTTTTCTACCAAATATACTGTTGTGCTACAATGCATGACAGAATGGAGAGAAAGTTTCATTGTTCGTGAAGCAACCAGACGGGTCCATGGCCATGGTGGCGAAGGGATTTCTCCACAAAAACTGCCACAACCATACATCAGCAAGCGGAGTTGTTCGTGTCCGAGTTTTTGACTCTGTATTCCTTGTCAGAGCTGGATTGCCCTCTGCCAATCACAGATTCGGCAATGTTGGGGAGGTTGTTGGACATGTCGTTGACTAGCCCGTGGCTCTGATCGACCAGGATCTAGATACCCCAAATAAGCTGGAGAAATAGGGGCTTGTCAATGATTCCTCTGAAAAGGAATGGGAATTCCCAGAGGTCCTCGAGGTTGAGGTATTTCAATTACATTTTATGCACAAAATTTTAATGTTGTACATATTCGAAGTGTTGAAATGCCAATAGCGAAATTAAAAAAAATTTCCTTCTCACATGTTACAGCCTATCAATACTTTGTCGACCACCCAGCCATCCGGTTCGACAACCAGTTACAGGCCGGGAAAAAAATATTCGAAGGTGCCAACCAAGCCGCTGAAATTGACAATTCCATGAAACTACGTTACTATTCTATTTTGACAAGTTTCATATGCTTAATATTCCCTCTGTCCCACTTTAAAGTTCTTAATTGCTTTTTGCACAAATTTTAAGACAAGTATATGTGTCATCTTTTTAATGGGTAATGAGACCGAGCCTATATAAATCAAATGAAATGAAGAGTTATGACCACATATTTATGACTAAATGTAGAAAGTTTAGAATTAGGAATTTTATAGTGGGACATCCCAAAAAGAAAAATATGAAGTTTAAAGTAGGACGGATGGAGTACATCTTTTTAAACGAGCCAAATGCAGATTGTAAACCGCCGCAAATTAACTGAGTATCCAATAATGATGGAGTTCATCAAACATTGCAATGAGGTGGCAACTGAAATGAATGCTTGCGGGAAGGTTATGCATTTCACCCAGTTTCCTGCATCCACATTTTCTAAAAGACACAAATGTGGATTTGACATCGAGCTAATGTTGGAATTTGGATGCAAGCTTGGCAATTGTCATGGCATGACATAGATCTCTAACTCCCAGCTAGATTTTTGGATGGGGTAAGTTTCAGATTCATCAATTTCCTTTTCCGGTTACATAAAATAACGATAACATGAATTGAGTTGTATGCTAACAGGCACCTGTGGAGTAGAGTGGAGGGCACGGATAAGGGGAGAATCTAATTCTTTGTCGCAAACACCGGAAGAAATGACACCGGTCATGAGGAGGATGACATCAACAATCGATTTTCTCTCATTTGGAAAATTGTGGTTTCATCGGACGCCGACATTTATATGGTGCCCTACCTCAGGAGGTCAGACACATTACATTAATCTTTGCATATTGTAGTAAAATTCACCTTAGATATTAATTTGTTAAATGCAAACGCAGCTCCCATGGTTCCTCATCCTCATTTGTCCCGGTACAAACAATTTCTTCACATTGGACACACTCACCGGCGGTATAAAGTCTGACGATTACGTCGGTTCCAAAGTTCTTGCTAGGTATTAATATCAGTTAAAGTAGACTTCATTCTTGCCATCGAATTTTTTAAGTTCATTTCGTAAATAAAATTTCCCCAGGCTTGCACGTCAATATGAGAAGGAAAATAGGAAGAATGAACTCTCAGCCGATTTTAGCTGGAAGATAACAAACATCAACGTAAGTATTCACCATAAAACTTTACACATACTTTATAATTTGGGTTGATGTTTACACTAATTATACATTATGTATTGTGGTATTGCATCTTAGCACCGAGAACAAGGAGGTAGCTGGGAGTGCAGCTACTTGGTCATGTTATTCCTTGAGTAGCTGGCCATGAAGACGACTTCGAGTAATCCACTTGACGTAAAGTATAAAAAATCTGAACAAATAACAATACTTTTGCCTTCTCTTGCAGCACCCCCTCCTACTAACTAACATTTAATCAAATCAAATCGCAAGTTTTTCCAGAAGACCAAGGGCAATACCACGCCTACGAACTTCAAGGGGTGGCAAATAGATAGTGCGAGGCATGGCTTACTAATTTTTCAAAACATGCTAAAAATGATCCCGGAGAATTTAATTGAGTGTTATGTTTGGATGAGTGATGGAAAAAAGTGTATTAACTTGGATATTTCATGATTTCTTTCTTTTCACCATTTCTGGAATCATTTTTTAGTCAATAGCAAATTTACAATTTCTTATATAGTTCTGTGAGAATAAACATAATCTATTTTCCTTGTGGTTGATCCGGGATGGTGCCCAAATTTAAAAATTAACCTGCCCATTTTTTTTGGAAAATCTAGCACCGGTTATTTCATGAAATTAGTACCGGTGCTATAATTCGTCAAACACTGTATAGTGATTTGATACCGGTGCTACTAATAATTTTATACCGGTGCTAAAATTAGACTACTAACTAGAATTTCCGGTGCTAAAATATCTAAGCACCGGAACAAAAAAAGAAACCGATGTTGAAAAATGAGTACCGGCATTGATTAGGCGTACTGGTGCCTATTATCTGTATATGCTGATGTTTCTTTGGACAGCGGTATAGATATGATTTAGCACTGATACATGTCGTACCGTTGCCTAATAATTTGATCTGAACGTGTCTTATTTTAATACCGGTATTTAACTTTTTTAGCACCGGTTCTCTTCCTATCGGTGCTCATAGCTCTCCAAATTTGCACCGGGTTACTTGGGCACCGGTATGACATGCGACAAAACACTGGTGCCATTGTCAGATTCAACCGGTGCCTGGGGGGGTTCCCAGTAGTGTTGGCACAACCGCCTTTAATTGGAACCATTCAAAGGTGGTTATTAAAAGAACCATCTTCCCTCACTTCCATTAAAATGCGGTGATTATATAACCACCTTCTAAATTTTGAAAATCGCCTTCAAAAGGAAGACGGATCTGAATTCTATATCTTCCGAGTTTGGAAATCGCCTTTGATGGGTGCCTTTAATCAAGGTTTGTCCACTAGTGTGTTGGTTAATATGAGTAGATGCAGGAGTTTTATTTCTTGTGATGGGAATACTTCAATAGAGTTGGGAAACATTGAGGAAATGGGCTTATAAAATCTATATAGGTTGCTATTGTGGGCTTTTTTTTAAAAAAAAATCTAAAATGGCCTACAAATAAAATAGGTTAAGTTCACATAGTCTAGTTTCTAAAATGATAAACAACTTCTATTTAAGTATTCCTTAGTTGGTGGTTTTTGTAATAGTCTATAATTAGAAATTTTGTTGTGATTATGTTCATTGGGTTTTAATGAAAATTAATTACTATAAAAAATATTTACAATAAAAAATTAAATTTAACTTTAAAACACATGATTTTAGTGAAAAAAGTTTATGAAAAAACATCACAAGGTTTGATTGAAACATCAAGTAATGAAAATGAAACATCAAGTCTGGTAGTAAAACCCATTGCATTGTGCGGCAATGTGGAAAAAAATTGATCCGTGAATTCCGTTGAACCGGATTCTTGATCTGCGAGATTCTTATGGCTTGAAATAATTAATTCCCCATATAATTATTTCCAGCACCTCCTCAAAATGTGGCATTTGCACTCAGGTCACTTCTTTCTTTTCGAAACTTTCTAAAATGATATTTGGAACACCATTTCAAATTAAACTTCATATCATTGCACGTTAATCCTTGGTCTCGCTGTGAGCCGGTCTCACACAAGACTTTGTCCATTTTAAAAACCATTGAAAATTTATTTTGTAGATCAAAATTAATCATTTTCAAACAAGTTTAACCTCTAATAGTTTTAGAGTGTAACGTAACACCAACGTCGTTCGTCCATCGCATTACATGTCGTTTTGGATAAAATATTGAAATGACATAATTTCCATTTTCGCCCGTCCAAGTAGAACTAACACAGTTTGAATATTGCCTAAAATGAAAAAGGAATGTTCATTACAATTTTAAAATGCTCTCTTTAAATTTAGCATCTTTGAAGTTGAGATACTGATTTTCCAAAATACTGCTACTTTCCTACACTTATGCATTGCCATATCAACTTGCCTAGATTTAGAGTTGAACCCGCCATTTCGAATGGTACAGAGTGAGACGCTGTTAGATTCCCTTCCCTTAGCACGAAGGAAAGTTATCAGACCAGAAAGTTCTGGCAATCATCAACCTTATACCCAAAAATCATTAAAAAAATCTTCAATCAAACAATCAAACCATAGATTACTTGTCTATCCAAATAGGAACCTAAATCGAAAATCGCTTGCAACAAAGGAGGTGTGCTGAACAATAACAGAGGTGAAAACTTCAGCAGCGAGAAAAACAAGCAACCGGCAAAGGATAGTGAACACCTGAAGGTCCAAGAGGATAATCGAGTCAAGGAGCCAACTAATTTGGGCTGGAGGACCAAAAATTGGCGGTTGGATTATGAGCTGATTAACCAAGAAGGTGGAACGCATGCAGAGTCCCAACAGGTAATTAGCGGGGTAAATAAACTCTGATTACAGTGGTGATGAGCATAATCTCAATTAGGAAAGATTCCGTGTATGGAAAAATACAAACCGGAAGGTTCAAAAGCATCATCATTAGTGTTTGTCGAAGGAAGTAGAAGGTTGACGGTAGTAAGTATTAGATTTAACATTTATAAATGGAGCTTTCGAGGGAGGATTATATATTACAACCCAGTCTAGACAAAAACTTCAGAATAGACCTTGGTTTTAAGAACAGCTCGTCCAGTACTCGAAACAAACTCAACCAGTGAGATGAATGGGAGAATCTCAAATGGGAGCTCTGAAACACAGTACACAGAGCAGGGTTCAGAGTTTTCAGAAGAAAGGAGGGAACCAGATATGGAGGATTTCTTCTTCCAAGGGACATATAGACATCACAGAGCGGGTGGGGTGTTAAATATAAACCAGGAAGATGTGCAGGAGGTAGAGAAAAATGCAGAATTATGTGTACTAGGTTACTGGCTGGACGATAGGAACTACAGCACTTGGCGAATTGATCAGTATCTGCAGGAGCACCGGGGATTCTCAGCCAGGGTGCAACACCGATATCAAAAGTTTCATGTGATTTAAGTTGGATTCAGAGGTAACGAAGCTGGCAGGACTCCACAATACGCCTTTCTCAATCAACGGAGGAATGGTTGCAGTTCGCTGGTGGAATCCCTCGGTGCCCCTTAATCGAGTCACAGTACACACAGTGGTGGTTGGAGTCAGGATCTATGGAGTACCACCGTTGTGCTTCACTCCGGCGGCTGCTGAAAAGATAGTCAATCATGTAGGTGAGGTGGGGGATATTGACATTTATCAAGTTCCGGTAAGAAACATACGGTATTTGAGAGCTCGCATAAATGTATACCCTGGTAAACCACTCATACCTGGATGATACTTGGAAAAGGAATAAAAATGGGGAATACCAGGACACTTAAACCAGGAAGAAAGATCAAGAAGTGCAAGCGGAAAGAAAGGAACTTCTTAGAGCGTGCTAAGAGGAAAGAAAGGAACAGGCAGATGTATAGGGAGGAGGCAGCAAAGTGCAAGCAAGAAACAGAGGGAAATGAAGACATAGAGCAGCAGAGCAATGGGACAGAAGGACATGGCCATAACTGGGAGGGTGGATTAAAAGGCGAAAATAT
>JAULKM010000010.1:7811774-7825909 GCA_032355605.1 Rubia tinctorum
GAAATATCTCTTCTTCTTCTCGGATTACAACTTCACCTTCCTTATATCACTAATATTCCTTTTTCAACACAAACTATACTATCCATATTTGCATAATTTCCAAAAATTACCAACTAGATAAATCTCGAATTTACAGAGCACTAATCATGATGCATTTGACGTGTTCAGCTTGTGTAATTTATCAAATCATCCTTGTATTCTCCTCTCTTTGGTGTTTTTATTGGTAGTGTCAATCATGATGGCCTAGTTGTTGTGAGATGACTGGGAAATTACCTTCAACTTTGAAAAATCGAGAGTGCTGCATTCCTGCAAATATACTTAAAATTGCTTATATTTAGCATACTAGAATTGTGTTACTTTAGCCACTCGTGGCTCTCAATTTCTAATATATTTTTAACAAAAATAAACCACCAATTGGTGGGGTGTTTATTACGCTCCCCAAACTTTTTAGCCAAAAACCATAATTGTTCAAAATATACACTTCCTAATCTTAAGTAGTTTAAGCAAGTCGTGCTTCTAAGGTAAAAGCGACTCTCCAAGCATTGCATTCCATTGATTATTTTTCTACCTCATGGATCTCCACCCCTGTGTTCATCCAAGGGTAGCCAGATAATCAATAGATATATTCACAAGTTAGGTACAATATGGATATGCAATTCGATAGCCTAATTTATGAGATTAACGGTCTCCAATCTATTTCCAATTATAGTTGTCTTTGTTTCCTCATTGAGATCACTCTAGTTCCAAGCTTGTCTGCCCTGGATTCCTCTTGCTTCTGCCATCTTTGCCAAGGCATGAGCGACTGTGTTTAGCTCCCTAAAGACATGAGTAACAGTTACATTGCACTGAAGCAATAATTTCTGCAGCTTCCATAGCTTAGTTGTCATTCTCCACGGCCATGAAATTCCTTGTTTCATTAGATTACAGACCTGCAAACAATCAGTTTGTAAATGTAATGGAAAGAAATTGTGATGTATGTACACCTCAATTCCAGAAATTACACCAATCAGTTCAGCCTCAGGAGCATCTGCTGCTCCTGTGATGTTATCTCCTCCGACATACATTTCTTTTCCTTCAGCATTCCTAATTACAATCCCAACCTTTGGTGGCTTGGATGGTTTGAATGATGCATCAGTATTTACAATGTATCCTCTGCCTGGTGGCTTCCATTTAATTATCCTGATGATCTTAAACTTAGGGGGTTTTATGCACAGGAAAGAACTCTTTTGCTTCCAGTAAGTCACAGTCAGAATACCTCTTTTGAGGGTTGATTATGAATACATCTAACAGCAGTCTATTTAAATCAGATTTCATTCTAGTGATGCAAGGTTTTTGTTGTCATGGTTGAAAGGACATTTTGCTTTCCAAATTATGAAGCATATGAATGAAGGGATTAAATTGAAAAACTGGGTTTTTTTAGATGCATGGCTATATGACCAAAACCATCAGAATTTATCAAAGATCATATCTAAGAAAGGATTTGTAATATCCAACTGTTGATAAACATATGACCACATGTTAGCTGAGAGTGGACAAAGGTTGAACAAATGATTCAGAGTTTCAGCTTCCTGTAAGCACAAAGGACATCTAGATATATTAACAATCCCTATCATTCCCAGTATATCATCTAGAGGCAACATATTATTTATTAATCTCCAACAGAAAATAGCAACTTTCCTAGGAAGAAGTTTGTTCCATACCTTATTCAAAGAAGATGATTGTAGCCACTTATTCCTGACCAATTCATATGCAGAAGAGACAGAAAACTTACCTGACATTGTTGGTTTCCATATCAATTGGTCCTGCAAATCAGTGAAGAGAATTTCTTGCATAATGTGTGGGCATACAAAGTTATCTAATCCCAGTCTAAGGTCATTTATGATTTGGTCCCTTTGATCACTGAATTCCTTTACAGTGATGTACGTAAGGATGTGGGATTTCTGTGTTCCATTCTGAATTCCTTTCTCAATTTCTAATATGTTCCATTCTGAAGAGAATTATTTGATATCCAGTTGTAGATAAAAATTTCAATGGATGTTTACTGGTCACAGATTGTTATAGAATATAGGTCATACAATGTTTAGCCGCGGAGGTACCCCTGTGCATGTAGTTATATTTCTTATTTAAAAAATAATAATTGTGGGATGTGTTATTGGCTTCCCATGACATGAATGAAGAAAGAAAAGGAGAGTCAAAAGAGTTAGTTACAAAAGGCACTTTCGAGAGCTAACTAAACTAATATAACTAGATTGTCGAAAGTTAATAAGGAAGAAGAATTGCCTTCAAAAGAGAGAGCTCTACACTAAGATTACAACTCAAAGAATATAAAAATTGGTAAAAAAAAGCTTCAACTAATGTTTCCGACACAATGCGATTCCTCTATAACATACCTCCACCCCTGTGTGAGTAAGTATGAAGCCAGACATTGTGTGTTTATGTTCTTGGTTGTCCAAAAGAGTAGTCTGAAGAACTTGAGAAAGACGTGAGGAGATGTAGGTAACGGGCTTCGATTTCCAGACCGCTTCGGTTTCCTGAGGCAGCTTTGATAAACTGGCTTCAGTTTCAAATATTTTCACGATTTTCACCGGATAGATCCACATACACCGCGTCGATTGGTCAGATATCACACTTTCCCTCACTGGTGTTGCAATGATTTGTGTGTTCCATACTATGAGTGTCACTTATGTCCTTGATACCCGGAAAAGAAAAATAAAGCAATATACGGTCCAAGGGGAGAGAGTTCTATGTGGAGCAACAATTAAGCTATAACAGCTGAGAGATAGAGCTAAAGAAAGATTGTATCCTGAGCTACATGCGGCAATACTAAGTATAAGAAAGAAAATTGAGATGGTATGCAGTATCTATTGGATGAGTAAATAAGTGGTTATCAGAAGAAATGATTCCAAGGGAGTATATATAGAGAGTAGAAGGAAATAAAAGCATGCAGCATGGAGAAATAACATAGGAATGGTAAATAAATCATGTAACAGAACAAATTCATTTCTCAGTTCTCAATTATTCCTGAACCAGTCAAGAAGGATGTTGTCTAGGAACTCTAATTCAAGGCACCTGCATTTTGTCAAGAATACCGAAGCACTTTGTGACTGCATCCATATCATTCCACATAAACTCATGTGACTCAATGTTAGCATTAAAAATGTTCCCATTTTTTGCAATAGAATCAACAACTAAATTTGATTCCTGTGTATGTGTCTTAAGTTCATTATAGAAATCACTGATTTTAGGTTGACACTTTCAGAGAATAGCTGAAATGGAGCTTTATCAGGGGAGTTAATTGAAGGCACTAGATTCATGTATTGAGAGATGGTAACCATGGATCATATTACCTTCGATATCTCTAATAATTATGCCCAAAGTATGTAGTTATATTTCAATGCAGCTTTTGTTGCAAACTTCTGAGAAGTGCTCAAGAATAATGAACGCCGTAGTTTAGTTTCCCTCTCTGCTGATATGGTTTAATGTTATTTCTTTCTAGAACATTATTCCTGGGTTCTGTCCTAGCTTAACAGATGGCTTACTGGGTGATGTGTTATATTTCCATTCTGTCAAGAATCCAGGCCTAATATTTGACATTGTACGTGGTAATGGCTCATTATTTTGGGCTTAGTTTAATCGAGTGTTTTAATTGCAATAAAACATAAAGAATCTGAACGGGGAGGCTGTCCATGCTGGTCATAGGAAGACGGGAATGATAATTTTGGGAGGGGGGCTAGCCAAACATCATATTTTTTATGCAGCGGTGCAGATTTTGCTGTCTTTATTAACACTGCTCAAGAGTATGATGGAAGCAATTCTGGTACCCGCGGGATAAAGCTTTGTGGTGGGGGAAAATGGGAGGTTCCGCAAGGACTGTGAAGGTGGTACTTTTTCATATCATGTCTTTGTTCAACCTTAGCCGCTCTCTATATTTCTGTCTCTTTATAGTCTGGCATTAGCCAGTATTGTTGGGACTGCCAACCCTACCACAACCAACATTAGTATTGTATTGTCTGCTTTGGGCCAAGCTCGTATGGTTTTATTGGGTCCAACCCCAAAAGACCTCATACAAATGTGGTGGGACGCTCACTTATATAGTGAACAATGACTCTTTCAACTTTCAATGTGGGACTTAGGTCGAACATACCCAACAATCTCCCCCTCAAACCAAGGACCACACAATGGTATCCTTCATCCTCGTGCAGACCATCTTGCACTGCCTCCACGCCTGTGGGACAAGCCACCTGACAACCACCTTGGTCAGGCAGACTTTCTACACAAGGCACCATTGCCAAGGGCAAGACTTAGGGCCTCCACATTGAGCACACACGCAGTCCCCATGCCAAGCACAACCAACCATGGTTTTGATACCACTGCCTTGGTGTTTTCTTTATCCCATAAAGGCTCTTTTTCAACTTGCAAACATGATCCTCTTTCCCCTTAACTTCAAAACCTTTCGGCTGCATCATATAAATATCTCTTGCAAATTGCCATGCAAGAAAGAAATTTTCATGTCAAACTGCTCCATTTCCAAGTCAAGACTTGCAGCCAAACCAAGAACGATTCTAATCAAACTCATCTTGATCATCGATCAGAAGATTTCATCATAGTTGACGCCTTTCTTCTGGATGCATCCGTTAACCACCAATCTGTCTTTATCCTTCACAATCTTATCCTATCATTCCTGTGATTGTAAAGTCGGCGGTTTCTCAGGACATTCCTTCCTTTGGGGGGTTTCACAAGGTCATAAGTATCATCTTGTTCAAGGAATCCATCTCTTCTTTCATTGCCTCAAACCATAACTTCTTTTCTTTGTGAGACAATACCTCTTGAAAGCTTCCGGGCTTCTCATCAGTGGTAAAAAGAATGTACTCTGAACTTGAATACTTCTTCGAAGGTATCCTCCCTCGATTGGACTTTCGAAGCTCAACTTCTTCCACTTGAGGGGTAGGTTCCTCCCCCTGCTCATGATCCCCTTCATCCTCATCTCAAGAAACCACATTATCTTCAGGTGTATCAGCATTAGCTTGCACATCCTCAACCTCATCAGATGTCACCTCAACATTATCATTTGATGGCTGATTAACAGAGCTAGAAGTAGAAGAAATATCAGTGAAATTAAAAGACGAATCTGAGTTGGAATTCTACCTTGTACTCAGAAGATCAACACCCATCTCGTGCTCAAAGAACACCAAATCTCTACTTCTCAACGTCTTCTTCTTTTTGGGATCATAGACCCTATAACCATACTATTCATCACCATATCCAACAAACACACAACGATTAGTTTTCGAATCCAGCTTCTTTGCTCTTTGGGAACATGATCAAACGCCTTGCATCCAAACACTCTAAGATGAGAATCAGAAGGATCGCATCCCTTCCAAGCTCTCTCTGGAATGTCATAAGCCAAAAGAATCCATGGAGATCGATTAATCAGATAAACAACACACCGAACCGCTTCACCCCAAAATGATTTTGGAAGATTAGACATTCTAAACATACATCTAACATTCTCAACAATGGTTCTATTCATCCTCTCGACCATACCATTGTGTTGAGGGGGTTCTGGCACCATCTTCTCATGCCTAATTCCATGCTGCGAACAATAGCTTCTAAAATCATTAGAAGTATACTCTCCACCATTATCAAAATGAAGACACTTCAGCTTCTTCTCTGTCTCCCTTTCTACCATGGTTTGAAATTTCTTGAAAATTTCAAAAACATCTCCTTTGGTCTTCATCATGTAAACCCAAGTTCTCCGAGTAGCATCATCAATGAAGGTGACAAATTACTTGTTTCCACAAATGGACTCAACCTCCATGGGGCCACAAACGGCAGAGTGTACCAACTTCAACTTTCCAACTTTCCAGAAAAAAAGCTTTGTGTTGCTTTCCTGCTAAACAGTGATCACGGGGGTCAAGAGAAACACAAGAATCAACATGAATAAGGGATTTACCTGCTACAAGTTTCATCCCTTGATCACTCATGTATCTCAAACTTCAATGCCACAAGTTTAGAGAATTCTTCGCTTCAATGACATTCGCCATATCATAACCTACATTCAAGTATGTCTTGTACAAAGTGCATCACAATTCACCATGAGCAACTGTCATTGGGCCCTTTGGAAACTTCCACTTGCTATCTCCAAAGAAGTGTCTATACCCCTATCGATCAAGAGTACTAACAGATAACAAGTCAAGGCGCAAGTTAGGCACATGGTGTACATTCTTCAAAATGAGTCTGCATTCAAGACTTGTCTTCACACAAATGTCACCTATACCGGCAATATCTGTTGTGCTCTTATTTCCCATTCTGACACTACCAAAATCTCCAGCTTTGTAATTCATGAAGAAATCCTCTTTGTGAATGCAATGAAAAAAAGCTCCTAAATCAACCAACCACTCTGTATCGAAACCTCCTACATGGTGACAATCCCCAATAGCATAAACCAGAGCTATATCATTACCATCTTGAGAAGCAGTTGCTGCAATTTCTTGATCACCTCCCTTATTACGCGAATCATGCTTCTTCCCTTTCTCTTTTTTCCACCAATAGCAATACTTCTTAATGTGACCAGGCTTTTTGAAATTACGGCACGTCCTTGTCTCTTTCCCATCTATGTACTTGGACCTGTTCTTCTACTTGGCATGCCTTTTTGGAGCTCTACTGTTGCTTCTTCCCCGAATCTCAACAATAAAAGCCTACGAACTATCAGCTCTCATCTCCCTTCTTCTTATCTCTTCATTGAACATGTTCTCTTTGATAACATTCAAAGAAAGCACACCATCAGGAGCTGAGTTGCTAGTAGTCACCACCAAAGTTTCCCAACTATCGGGCAAAAAAACTCAACATGAACAAAGCCTGCGACTCATCTTCAAGATCAATCTTCATAGTATTCAACTTGTTAATAATATCTTGAAAGTCACTAAGATGCTCAGACACTGACTTTCCACTTTTCAACTTCAAATTAATAAGTTTCTTAATCAATTAAGCCTTATTATGAGCCGTCTTTCTTTCATAAAGGCCCTCCAATTTCTTCCACAAATCATAAGGGTCGTTCTCTTGAGAAACATGGCTGAATATGCTAATATCAACCCATTGTCTGATAGTCCTCAAAGTTTAACTCTTTAACTTAGCCCATCTATTTTCTTCCATTTTCCCAGGTTTAGTTGGCTTAGATGAACTACTACCCTCAACAATAGTAGGTGCAACCAGATCATACAAATCCTGCAAAAAAATAAGTTTTCCATCATAGGACTCCAAATAGAATAATTGGTTGATATTAACTTAACCATAGAACTACCACTAGACTCCATGATTAAGCCATAACAAACTCTAGCTCTGGTACCACTTGTTCGGGATTTATCCCCCTTGGGTTCCTAACTGAAAGAATGATTTCTCGTAATATTCATTATTGATCATGAAGAGAATAAATAGAGAGTACAAAACATAAAGGTAGACTAGTCCTAATATAACTCTAAACTAGTCAACAAGATAAAATTAAATCTAATCATCTAACTGATTTATTTAGACACCCCTCCTCAAGCAAAGCGTCGGATGTTCGCCGACGCACAACTTGGATCTGAAGAACTCGAACAGAGGACAAGATATCCCCTTGGTGAAGATGTCTGCTATCTAAAGAGAAGTTGGTATGTGCGCAACACGAACCTTGTCGGAGGCCACCGACTCCCGAACAAAGTGATAGTCGATGTCGATGTGTTTCGCCCACTTGTGAGCAACTTTATTCTGAGCCAAGAAGGTAAAACTATTGTTGTCACATAACAGCAATGGAGGGCCGGGCAGAGGAACTCGAAGATCACGAAGCACGTGGGTGAGC
Organism: Rubia tinctorum; assembly: GCA_032355605.1. NCBI lineage: Eukaryota > Viridiplantae > Streptophyta > Magnoliopsida > Gentianales > Rubiaceae > Rubia > Rubia tinctorum. Next base: position 7,819,609 of record JAULKM010000010.1, read on the forward strand.
CAAGCAACCTCTGAAGCAATGTTTGCTAGAGCTTGGTGCTTAGACTCAGTGCTGTAATGAGAAACTATGGGTTGTTTCTTGGCACTCCAGGAAATAATATTCCCACAAAGAAAGACAACATATCCATAAGTAGATCGCTGAGTCTCCATGCAGCGAGCCCAGTCGGCATCAGAATATCCCAATACCTCAGGAGAACTAGCAGAATGAAATGTGAGACCGAAATGAAGAGTACCATGAACATAGCGTAGAATCCGCGTAACTTCCGCAAAATTATTATCTCTGGGGTCCTGAAGATGCTGACTGACTGTGTTAATCGAGAAGTCCAAGTCTGTACGAGTGATGGTCAAGTGCTAAAGAGCTCCAACCAATGAACGTTAGAGAGTCGGATTCCAGAATTGAGGACTTGTAGAACTGTGTAGCTGAGAACCTAGCACAAAGGGTGTAGGGACTTGTGAAGCATCGGACATCCCCACACGAGTCATAATATCCCGAGCATACTTTTCCTGACCAAGAAGTAAACCAGATGAAGTAGGCAAAACTTCAAGGCCAAGAAAGTAATGAAGAGCCCAAGGTCCTTAATCGCAAACTCATGATGCATTGGGTCAATAAACTGACGAAGGAGAGTCGAGTCGTTCCCTGTGAAGATGATGTCATCCACATACACATGAAGATAAAGAAACTAGGAACCCCTCAAGGGAACGAGGAATTACGTGTCGGCGGAGCTGCACTGAAAATCAAGCTGAGTCAAATAAGAGCTGAAACACTGTAACCATGCCCGATGAGCTTACTTAAGGCCATAAATGGCCTTTCGCAAGCGACAAACATAATCTGGAGGAACTGGCTCCCTGTAACCAACTAGTTGCTTCATAAAGACTGGAGCATCGAGAACACCAATAAGAAAGGCGTTCTAGACATCTAGCTGATGAAGAGGCAAGAAGCGCATGGTGGTAATAACAAGAACTGTTCGAACAGTGGAGGCCTTGACCACGGGACTGAAAGTGTGATCAAAATCAAAACCCGTAATCTGCGAGAAACCTTGCGCCAAAAGTCTAGCCTTATGACACTCAACAGTACCATCTGGTTGATACTTTAGCCGATAAACCCATTTGGAGCCAACAATGTTAGCGTCTAAAGGGCAAGGCACCAAATCCCAAGTGTGGTGACTATGAAGAGCCGCCATCTCGTCATCTATGGCGGTAACCCAAACCCGATTTTGAAGAGCCATGCGATAATCTATTGGCTCAGACTGAGCAAGCAAAGCAGCAGCAAGACCATGAGAGATAATATCAGAATAATTTCTGCACTGAATGACTCCAGTCGTCGATCGGATGACCATGAGATAAGTGCGAGACACCGGAGGAGAGACCGAAGGAGTAGAACCGACCAAGGAGACTGGTGAAGAAGCAGTTCAGCTGGGCGAAGACTAAGCAGGCAGACTGACCGGCAGAGAGGCAGAAGGAGCCTGCTATGGTGCTAGTGGTGGATCCGTGCACAAATGGAGCAAAGGACTGAAGGAGATGTAGTAGGCATAGGAGCAACTGGAGGAAAAGGAGGTACCGAATCAGGATCACGATCAACAAAAGAAAAAACATCTAACACTGAGGGTAGAGATTCGTTCGCCGAAAGAATGGATGGGGCGAATGGAAAACACGTCTTATTAAAATGAGCATGTCGAGTGACATAGATTCTTCCAGTAGTGCGATCAGAGCATCGAAAACCTTTATATTGTAAGTTGTAGCCAATCAAAACACACGGAATACTGTGAGGAGAAAACTTGTGATCGGAAAAATGGTGAACGAACGGGAAGACCCAACAACCAAAAGCATGAAAATTAGTATATATGGATACCCAACCATTAAGAATCTCATATGGTGATCGCCCTCCAAGAACAGGAGTAGGCAACCGATTGATGGTATAAGTGGTTGTCGCAAAGGCATCAGGCTAGTGGGAGAGAGGAATATGAGAGTGGTTAAACATAGACAAACCCATCTCAATAATGTGGCAGTTCTTGCTCTCAGCCCGACCATTATGCTCTGGAGTATGTGGGAAAGAAATTTGATGGTGAATGCCCTTTATCTGAAAGTGAGAGTGTAAGCGAGAATATGAAACATGACCAAGTCGAGCATGCCAGATTTCAAAAGACGCACGCGACTAATTAGACTCCACAGTAGACAGTAAAACATATGCACCATAGCCTAAAACATAAAGTCCATTTTCACTATGACCGTGACTCAAGGATTCACTAGTGATTTTATGTCGAATAATAAATGAGCGATCATCAAAGTAGACAACAACATTTAAATCCCGAGTTAATTTGCTAATCGAGAGCAAATTTTTAGTGATATCAGGCACAATAAGCATGTCATAAAGAGACAGATTTAGAAATCTGAGGATCACCAACATTAGGGAGTTGAGAACCATTACCAACATATACGCTGGAAGAACCATGATATGGTGTGATATGATCAACAATAGCAGGTGGACGATGCCATGTGGTTTGTGGCTCCAGAATCTACAATCCACTTAGAGCCATGGTGTCGTCGATGATGAGAAAAGCCCGTATGTCTAGAAATATCACATCGCCTAGAACCAAAATTATCCATATAAAAAAGCCAAAATAATAAATCACCAAGAGGGAAAACAATGCAAAATATCCGTCAGACCCGTGTTCTCACGCGTAGAAATAGCTTAAGCATGTGAAACCATGCACAGAGAGGAGCTGGAGCGTGTATGACCTGTCGTGCATGTAACTCACATGCTCGTGTCGTGCGTGAATCCTGGCTCTGATACCATGAAGGAATGATTTCTCGTAATGATTATTATTGATCATGAAGAGAATATATAAAAATTACAAAGTATAAAGGTAGACTAGTTTTAATATAAATCTTAATTAGTCAACAAGATAAAATCAAATCAAATCATTTAATTGATTGATTCTCACACCAACAAGTATTAGATCTTGGACTATTTCACAGTTGAGAATATACTTCCCTTTTAATATGCTAAAAGTTCCTTTTTAAAGGTCCATTGTGATTTGTGGTGCTACCGTTGCCCTTCCTCTCCTTGTAGTGGAAACGTTTGCTCAAGAAAGTGATAGCTTTATGAGGAGACAGTCTTGAAATGAATTCAATCATGGTGCAACCACTGTGTTTAACTGGAGTTGGAGGCTTGATCTCGTGTGATAGGTTATTTCTTCATAAGAAGATGATGAAGATTCCAGTGGATCACACAAAAAAAGCAGCATGAAATTCCATTTTCTTTTTTAAAAGGATGTTGCACTATAGAATGGTTTCTTTTTGGAGTGGTCTATGAGACGTACTAGATGAGAATTGAGAAAGATACAATCCCGGAAATTAGATCAGGCGTCACCGGAATACATAGATTCCACCCCATCGACCTGGTTGCGGACCCTTTTTCGGTTGGAGCTTTGACGAAGGTGATGTCCGCTTTTTGTTTTTTTTCAATATCAAACAAAACAACGTCGTTTTGATACAAGTGAAACAACGTCGCTTTATTTTCATCAAAGGCAAAAAAATGAAAGCTGATCAATTGGGCTTAAACCCAACTGATCCAATTACATATTGCCCCAAATTAGAAGACGATTGCTTTCTCCAGGGATGATCCATGGACTGCATCGATTTGTCTGAACCTCCCTTGTTTTTCCCATTCTCCAACCATAACTATTTCTAGCTTTAATTGGTAATTTTTTGTGTGCTTTTTTCCCTTTTTGAATTATGAATGACAATGTCCTTGTTTATTTTGTGAAATATTTCCACTTAATTTTTTTTCAAAAATTATCGGTCCAACATTCAAAATAACTCATATTAATTTTATTAACATAATTAAATAAGATGAGGGGATCATGAGAGATTCGTTATTTCATTTTCAAATTAATGTTGATGGATATGGTAAAAGTTTTTTAAATTAAGAAATTTTTAATAAAGGTATATATTTTCAATTAAGTAGTAACTATGTTATTTTATCTAGTTATTAAATTATTTAATTAATTCTAGACATAAATTTATTTCAATTAGGTATAAATTGATTCCCGTGTGTGATTTGCTCACTAATTTTATTTTTAGAATCTTATTTATGTTATTTTAAATTCATTAATTAACAATATAGAATAATAGAAAGTGTGATTTGTTGTATTTGTAAAATTGGATTATTTTATACCCATTTCATTATTTAAGTGGATTTTGTTTGAATATGTCGAATTAATTTTTTAGAAAAAAAATTCAATGTAATTCAATGCTTGAAAAAATTATTAATATAATTTAGCGTAAGAAAAAAATTGTTGCCACTATAAATCAACCCCATTTAAAATGGTGTCCTAGTTCCGCCACTATTTTTTTAAATCGTTCCACCACTGCTCAGTATGGGTTAATATACCAACTCATATGGGTATATCGCGGGTTTTAACTCATATGGGTAAACCCGCGGTCAACCCACAAACTCAACCCGTTCAACCCATATTTTTCAACTACCAATTTGACCTATTACCCATTTAACCCATTACCCATTTTACCCATACTCAAACGGGTTTAAAATTAGATAACCCGTTTGACCCGTGGGTTACGGGTCTATTTTGCCACCCCTAAGCAAAATCGAATATTCCAAATCGAATAAACCGAAAATCGTTTAAACCGAATCGACACCCCACCCCTACTAGACACCCTACTAGCAAGAAAAGAAGAAACGCGGCAGTTCTTAACATGGAGACGGATACCTAAATTTGGCAAACTTATCCAGATATAGAAATAGGAGCAGTTGTTTCACCAGGGATCCCTGCTGTATTTTGATGCAAGTAAATACCATGCATCTTTACCAGGTATAGGCAATTTTCTTGCATCTAGTATGAACCCAACGTTAGCCAAAACCAACGAAGAAGTGGCCCAAGGGGCAACTGAAGAGTTATTTGAGAAGTTGGCAGGGCTCAATTTTGCTTTTGTTACTACATCAAACTATACTATAAAACAGCAATAATGGAGGGACAGCCTCTCAAATATTGGATAAGCCAATTCAACTTCACCAGAGAATCAACACTAATTTACATAAACGCTTATAAATAAACTAGTCAATGGTGCTGCACTTTGTGCAGTTTTACCCAGATTTAAGGACTTGAAAGAAAGAAAATCCCTTTATAATCTTTTAACAGCAATTTTTAGGCTATTTTCAAGAAAAGACTCGCAGCAAACTTGACTTCTTTTATTATGTTAATGCTCAATATCACTTGGATTGAGTACAAAGAACATAAAACAAGTAGCCAGAAAACCAATTTCATCAAACATCCACTTATCATTAAACTTCATTTAGTGCTACTTGAATTTCAAATATGATCACACACAGGATGTTTAAATATGATCATTTATTATTCACACGGTTTTTACAATTACGAAAGCATAGTACTATTAAGCACAGATTTGTTTCCAAAAACAGAAGGAAAAAAACATAGATTTTGTTTGCCTTGACATTGATTCTTGCTTCCACAATAATATATTCATGAGCATGCGTATAGCCTAGCAAAGAATCGCAAGTCACAACCATTACCCATCAATAAACCAGTATTCGTCAAAAGTCTATGTAATGGTCCTAATGCAGACACGTCTTGCGTTTTCCCTCCCGCCGCCGCCTCTGCGCCGCCAGTAATTCCTTTCGTTGCATGTATTCACTTTGTTCTCATCATGATAGTTCCGTTCGTGCATTGAAAAGTCTAACAAACCTTTTTGCATCAAAACTAAAGCAACAAGTGACTAATTTTTATCATTTGATTAGGCATTCAACCAATTATAACATGGTATCAAAGCAACCGGGTTAATCTTCAATACATTTTTCCTTTCCCAACAGAATTAAATACTTATCTCTTTTCCCATTTCACTCTCATGAGCTGTCCCTTATCTGCAAAAAAGTGTCTTTCTCTATTCCAATACACCTAGTCACCTACCTATTCTAATACCCCTACGCAACCACTTCTTTTGTTCAACTTTTCCTTATTTACAAAACAACAAAAATAGACCAACTTTATTCACGTCTTCATCATTCTTTCCCCGCTGCCCATAAAAACAAAAAAAAAAGTACTTCAAGCTTTCTCATCTTCCTCCCGTTCAGCATCTATGGCCCCAGAAAATCAACTTCGACTCTCTAGCCTCATTCACCTTCTTGCCGCTTTAAGAAATCTTTCTCGTTGTCCGATATAATTGTGGTCCCGGCTATCACGAAAAATTTCCTTTCCATTAGTAAATTGACAAAGGAATTAAATGCTATCATTTGCTTTGATGACAAATCTTTTGTGATTCAGAAT
>JAULKM010000010.1:7844344-7856243 GCA_032355605.1 Rubia tinctorum
TAACTATGCTAATCATGCAACAAGCTAATAAAAAGGATAAAAACTACAAATGACAAAGCCTTGGGGGAAATGGATATCCGTTTCCGAACCTCGTTTCTATCAATGAATCCAATTCCTATTCACTACTTTAACTACTTGTTGTGAAGGTCAATCTTTTACCCTTCTTTGATAGTAGTTTACAAGAGTTAATTCGACATCTCTAGCTAAACATCAATAATGACCCCTCTAGTTGTTCAACGCTAAAAGTATCTCATTAGTGTAAATAAACACAAAGAATCAACAAGCCTGGTAACACTTATAAACACCACACAGTGACTAAGCATTGAACCGATTCATGAATTTACACAAGATTAGCCAAGAACGTTAAAAGTTCATAAACTTCTCCTATTTGCTACACAAAACAAACATGATAAAAAGTTTCACATTATCACATTCATCTAGCAATTATCAAATCATAAACCATATTATAAGCTCTAATTCATGCTCTTGGATTTCAGATCAAAGAAAGGAGAATTATCAACTTTGTCCAAACCCTAACACATAATCATACAAGCAATTCCTATACTCAAACTTCTAACACCGTTAATGGATTCAACAACTAAATTCAAGAACAATAAATACACAATAGAGAAAGCATTAAATAGATAAAAATGATTCTCTAGACCTTGATAACGAAGCTTCAATCCTTCGCTTCCGAGGAGATTACTAGCCTAGATAATAAAAACACATACTAATTTACAAACTAAGAAAAGAAGAAGAAGAAAACTAGGGTTTTCTGGATAAAAATTGGGGAAGAAGGGTTTTTCAAAAAGGGGAAGATAAGAAAGTATTTATAGTACAAAGAGTACAAAAATTAAATTTGGTCCGCAGACCTTCGGGACTCGCAACGGTCAGAGTACTCTGCCCTAAAATATTATCTTCTTTCTTGATCTAATTGTTGTTGTCTCCTCTTCCCTTCTTCGAGTCTTCAAGTTTTTCATTGTCTTCAAAATGTAGTCTTCATGGTCTTCAAATGTTCAAAGATAGTCTTCGAAATCTTCAAAGTATTCCATTTTCCTTGTCAAACTAAATCCCCTAGAAGAGTAATAAAAGTGTAAAGTCGCTCTTAACTAATCTTAGAAAATTTCAAGGAAAATGGCACATCTAGAGTACAAAAGTATACAAAAGTGAATCCAAAAAGTCCCCAAAATAACTGTATAAAATAGACACACAAGTAAGCAAGTTAGTGTTTCCGGAAGATTTCTATGTCCTTGACGTAGCGAACGATGGTGGTGCACCCTCGATATTATTGGGGAGACTTTTTTATTAAAATGTCAATGACTAAGATAGATGTTCATTTGGGAACACTAACCTAGTGGATGACATTGATAAGTTGGGGTTTGATTTTTATAAATCTAAGCATGATTCACGTAATCCCTTTCTTGTGGGCAAGGGCATAACTTTGTGTGATGAACTTGCTCAATGTGAAAGCTCTTGCATAATTGATAATGATGATTGCCTTGATGAAAATATTGGTGATGATGAGGTATTGCCCAATATAGAGATCTTACATGCTCTATCTTGCTTGAATGAACCTTGTGATGATACACTTGTTAATGAAGATATTTTTTATACTGTGGTTAATGATGCTTTGCTTCCGATATCTAACACTAACATATAACAGAGGAGAAAGCGGGTTAAGGAGTTAAAAAATCCTAAACCCCTTCCTACTCCCAAACTCAAAAAAAATGTATTTACAATTGAGAAGGATGGACATGTTTGGTATGTTTCTCCCAAGGTGAAGGACAAATTGATGGTAATGTGGAGACCCGTCACAAGGACGTGGTTGTTGGTGGTGTCAAGGATGGTTCTTCCGGTGACCTATCGAACCATTTTTCTTAGTTTTTTTTAAAAATCATTAAATAATAAGTCGTGAGGACAAAAATAAAAATACGGTCTTTTCTATTTTATATTAGTGGTTTTTAAAAAATACTTTTTTCTTGTGAATTTTTGGGAATGTGTTTCATTTTTGGTGGTATTGTGGGGATTGTTAGTCATTAAAATTGTTCTGGAATAGTGTTACACTCGATTTTCATGTTTTTAGATGCAGGAATTTTACGAAAGAGGTTGGAATGGAACATTGCAAGTAAGACTCATGCTAGAGAAAGCTAGCACGAATATGTGTCTTGACACGGCCCATGCCAAGCCGCATCCGCACGAAGCCAAGGAGGTGACACGAGGCTGATGGCGTACGCCATGACAAAGGAAAACGTGACGGCATGAGCTAGCACACGCTAGCACGGGACATTCACACGCTGGCATTTAACGCCACGTGTCAGCACGGGGCCAGCCTCAAGATTCATGTAGCTACCTAAATAGCCCAATCAAAAATCATTTAAACCCCTATAAAAACCACCTTGTGCTAGCCTTGTTCATCATATCCATAATCTCTTTCCTTCTCAAACTCGAATTCCACATTCTTCTCCTCCCATACACAAAATTTTACCATAACTCATCAGTTCTCATCCGATTAACCTCCATTTGTACCAAAAATTTTGTATTTTTGAGACGCCCAAAAACATCACAGTTTTGCCCAGAAAATAAAAAAACAGTTTGGCCATCTTTTGGGTTTTCTCCCAAAATCTCAATTTTTTGTCCATTTCAGGTGTTGAAGATTGCTTCAAATTGTTCTAGGAGGAGTCCCACACACTTATCATGCAAATATTTTGGCGAAATCATCACTTGAGGTACTTGGCCGATTTTGGTTCCTTGGAAAATTGGGTTTTTGAATTTCTTGTGAAATCCTCGGATATTTGCTTGCATGTTGGAGATCTTTTTAAATTTAGGGTTGTTCTTGTGGCTATTGGATTATCATGGAAGATTTATTTTGAGTTACGGTACTTGTTAGAGAGTTGTTATCCTAGTTTTATTGTTCATGTTTTCTGTGTGCTATATTATTTATCTTTTCTCATATACATAGAGGGGAATCTAGTGTAACTTTCATGGGGTTAACAACACTCTGCATTGAGCATCCAGAGCAGTGGGTCTATCTTTTTGGATGCCCCATCTAAGAGACAAAGTTTGTAGATGTGTGGACCCTTCAGGAACTCAAACTTTACAAAACCAGACCATGTGCTCTTGAGAAGGATGGGCTGGAGGAATTTACTAATGTGGTGGCCTCCACCTACACTAGATACACCCTGGAAATCTTGTCAACTATATTTAGGGACACCAACAGGCAGAGAAGGAAGATAGTGAGATTCCATTTGAGAGATGTGGCCCGCTCTATGACTCATCCAGAGCTTCCTCAAGTTTTTGGGTGGAAATTCTACAAGCATGTGAGGGGATACAATGAGCCTGATGTAGGTTTTCATGTGCACACATTTTGTCCATCCATCACCTGACGCCTGCAGGGTGGGAGAGCAAGAATACCAACATAGTGCATCCAGCACTGAGATATGTGCCGAGACTTCTTAGTGTGGTGGTCGGTTGCCACGGGGAGGCAATGACCTATACTGATGGAAACTACAGGATAATGTGGTCTATTTTCACCGGGAGAGCTTGTCTTGATGTGCTAGATGAGTTATTGGTCATTGAATTTACCTCTCCAAGCACCGAACAAGCAAGATAGCTATCAGGGGCATAATATCACTCATGGTTGAGCATTTTGGTTAACATATCTTTGCATGCTACATTCTTCTTGGATATTTTCTCATATTTGTTTACTCAAGGACGAGTAAAAGTTTAAGTGTGGGGGGATTGATGTGCATTTTTAAGCATGTTGTATGCGTTAACCAATGCATTTGACACATTTATTGTAATGATTTGTTTTGTTGACTGCTAGTTTTAGTTAGATTTACACGATAAATGGTTTTGGATGCCCATTTTTGGTTTTCTTATCTAAATCATGAGTTTTGTAGACTTAATTTAATCTAATGGACACTTTGTATTCACTAGCACCTATATTTTCCGTTGTGAGCTTACAAGTAAGTTGCGCAAGAATATTTTGACATCATTTTGTAGAAGGTCATCCACAAGGGTGGTAGAAGATATTTGAAAGTCATTTGCAAGAATGATAGAAGATATTAAAGGACATTCGCGAGGATGGTAGTAGATAGAAGGCCATAGATTTAAAAACACGGTAGTAGATGGAATTAAGCAGGGAAAGGCAGAATTAAAGTTCAAAAAGGTCAAGAACACGTTATCAACCAGCCAAATCAAGCCGGTCGCTCGGCCGGCATGAGACACCAACACTATCCAACCCAGCCTAGCACGGGATTTGTCAGGGGTGTCTAGCACAGCCTGTACCAGCAAATAAGGTCAATGCTGCCCCTATCCCCAAATTCACTCCAACAGCTAACTATGGATATGAACCGCGTCGGTTCACATGGTCTGCATCGTTTAAAGTTTCAAATGTGAAGACCATCTCAGGGGGTGGGAAAATGACACGGCTTGCGTCATTCAACTATGCAAAAAGTCCTTCTAGCCGATGGGCCACACCAAATGACACGGGACATGCAAATAAGAAGTTTAGAATAAGACAACGACCGGCAGACAATGCCAGACCATGTGGCTCACGCCAACACGAGCCTACAATGGTCGTGCCAAACCGTACGACATGTGCCAGCACGAGGCTACATGGCCCATGCCATTTTTAACTAGCCTCATCAATTGTGCCTTCTAGGGTTCTTTTGGCCTATTTTGTGACCTTTTCAGGCCCAATCCCCTTCTACTATATATGGACCTATGTCTTATGTTCATTCGTTAGACTTCAAGAGTAGGCTAGAGAGAGAAAGAAACTCTTCCATCTCTTAGAATATTTTCTCTTCTTCTCTTTATTTTCTTTTTTTTACCAAAGACAATGAATATAATGAAATACTTGGGTTCAATGCTTAGGTAATTGTTTATTTACTTGGGGTTTGTATTCATAAATTAATGTTTGTTTTGAAAGATTCCTTATTATATGTGTTTGTGCTTAATTATATTTGCTTATTATTCATGTTCTTATTAATTTCATGATTGTCACACTAAGACTTGCACACACCATAATCTACTTTAATGATTGGAACAATTGTTTATATCACTCGCGGGGAAGGAAACCAAGATGTGATTGGGGTAACGATAGTCTAGAACGTATGGGTGTTCATGTGGGTTACCGAGTCAATGTTACTATCGACCATACACTAGCCTTATCCAAAAAAATTGGCCCAAAGAGTTATGGATAGAGTTAGCTATAGTAGCCAACCAAGGTTAACTTTGCAACCGTAGAGACATTGATAAGGTACTTCACCCTCTTTGCCTTTATAGGCCTAGGGAGAAGCATTCGTGGTGTAGTGCCCGGGACATAATAGCACGGGGGAGATTCACAACTACAGAGCAGGAAGGGCCGTTGTTGCAGTCCTCTAATTTTGAGGAGGTGCCGATGGAAAATTACGTGCGCATCCTACGTGACAGGTATAGGGAAGTGTTGACCATCGACGATAGCACGTTTCATAAACACTAGAATAGGTCTTTAGTTCTTTTATGTGATGGAATCGGGAATGGAAACAACATTGATCATGCTACGCAAATACTCCCCAATTGCTAGTTTACATACTTGATTCTCCTGTTATTTGCTTGTTAGTAGTTTTTAGCAAACTCCCCCACCCAAAGCCTGTTTTACTAATACTGATTATTCCTGACATGTGACCATATTTACGACCTGATCACAGCTATGTTTAGTTGACTCTAAGATACCCAAAATATCTTTGGACAACCACGGTCTTTTCACTATCTACTCTTTTTGTAGCATAGTAATAGGAACGGGAGCAACAATATAAATTTCTATCTTTGACTCACTTTAGCTCCCTCTCGGGTTAATTAATTGATCTCACATAATTATTTTGACGATCTCGGGAGGGGCGGGTAAATATAGATGGTCACGATAAGGATAGATCAGGGTATAGTGTTGCTACATTCTGGTCTGTCATTACCCAATGGTCGAGGGAGAAGGTGGGCAAGAACAGAGATATAGTGCACCCGGCACTGAAATATGTAGCGAGGCTTTTGAGCATAGCGGTGATGTGCCACGAAGAGGTCACCACTTCAACTAAGTGGGACTGTAGGATCATGTGCTTGATTTGCACTGGTTGAGCCTGCCCTGATCTCGTGTAGGACTTTATCACCCAGTACTATGACATTTCCAAGAGGCAGGCAGGCAAGATTACAGTTGGGGGCATGATATCATTCCTAGCTACTCATTTTAGCCTGGAAATCGATGAGGGTATGCAAGAGAACCCAAAATTCATTTACACCATTACTTTTAGAGCTATGGTGGAGTCAATGATGATACACCTGGAGGCTGAGGTGATTTACTGGCGCTATAAACTTGCCGCCTCCATGAGATTCTCTCAGTCTAGGAGAACCAGACTAGCCTCAATCTTCATAGCCTTATCAGGGTGCAGAGGTAGTAGTGGAAGGCCCCCATGTTGACCAGGGGGATGAGCAGGGATAGCAAGGTGACGGAGCCCCAATGAAAGAGGATCGAGTTCATTAGCAGCCAACACAACCTCACACCATGAACCACTAGTTCATTCCACCACCGTCAGTGTTTTCTCAGTTTTTACCACATCCCCAGTCGAACAACCATTTGCACCACCACCTTTAAAGAGGCTGATTCATGTTAAGGATTTACCTTACCATTCTGAGGGGCACAACTCTAGGGGTTTATACATGCACAACATCTCTCCACGCGAGGACTATTTTGGGGTGCCAAGCAAACAAAGCAGTAGTGGGCCACCAGACATTGAGCCACAGAGACACAACATTTCCATTCCTTCCCACCATCCGCAGTACAGCCCATTCCAGGAGCATAGTTCACCGGAATTTAGAAAGTTGGTTTCCTCCTATGAGATGTGGGCCTAGCCACCGAGACATGAGCCTGAGTGGAAGCAGTATTAGAGGGATTGCATATTCGGGGTTCAGCAGGATATGAGCCAGTTTTCCGCTTAAGTTGACTATCATATTGATGAGACATCTCATAGGTTCGATCGAGTGGACGATCAGCTGCATTACATGAGGATGGATATGGGTCTATTTCACCACGGGATGCAGGAGATCACTTATAGGTTGAGGGCAGCAGGTATTCAAGACAGTCACTGTCAGCAGGAGCCGCACAAGTAGAGGCATGAAGCCAGACGTGTCAGACGGACTTGTGGTGTTTCCAACAATTTCCTTACCTTGGTCATATGCATGTGAGACAATGCATGAACTAATTGTGTGAGAGGGGTTGGAACACCTTCACATTGGTGGCATCTTTCCTGTTTATTAGTTCACCTCATTATGTTTACTTTGGATGATGTGATAACTATTTTCCCGAGCTCTTTTACCTCATTTGATATTTTAAAACTCTTGTTGGTTTGGTTTGTTATGAAACTTTGTTTTATAGTTGTGAGGGCACCTTTTTCGTTTGTTTTGGATTATGGAACACTTTTCTGGTGTAATTTTGCTTTTACTTATCTTCATTGTAGTATGAAGCCCACCTTTGGGCATTTGGTGCTACATAAAAAAAACTGAAAAAATTTAAACCTGGCCAAGTCAAAAACCCGAAGGGGCGATTTAGGCAAAAATGGTAAAGACCTATATAGGTTGAAAAACTTCAAAAGTGAGAGGTCATGGTGTGGAAAAAGGAAAGAATCCAAAACTACTCCTCGGGAAAATGGGAGAAATTGAAAAATCATATAGTTTGGTTTGATTTTTTTGGAAGTCCTCTTGGTAGATTAACTGAGCTTCACACTCATTTTTGTAAACTTCACCCTTTTGCTAGTATGATTTATTTGATAGGTTATCTTAGCTTCTTTAGGAAGTGAAAGTTATGAGATGCTTACATCTTTTAGGGAACTAGGGTAGTCTGGGAATAAATGTTGAATGTGATGGGAAACTCTTTGCATGCTATGTTCTGCTTAGATCTTTGTTCGTTCTTGTTTACTCGAGGAAGGATAAAAGTTGTGGGGAATTGATCTGCACCTAGAAGCATGTGTTAACCAATGAATTTAGCATATTTATAAGTATATTTTGTATGGTTTATTGCTATGTTTAGTTAGGTTTACATCACAAGGGGTACTTATAGCCTTTGTTGGTTTTCCTTTCTAAATCCTTAGTTTTTTTAGATTTATTTAGACCTAATGGATGTTATGTCCTTATGAGCATCTAGATCCTATTTTGTGAGCTTCATTGAAGACCACTCGTAAGAACTTTGGAGTAGAAGGTCATTCACAAGGATGGTAGTAGATATTAGAAAGTCATTCGAAAGGATAGAAGTAGATCAAAAGTCACGCACTTAATCGGAGTAGTAGATGGAAATGTGCCAAGGAGAAAGGAGTTGAAACTTGGACAAAGCTAAAAACTGGCATGACCGTATTCTATTGCACGGCCCATGCCAACCAATTGGTGTGGTTCCTAAGTAAGGGTACAGGTCATGAGGTATTTCCCGGCCCGTGCAATTTAATTGGCCCGTACGGCTAAGTATGGAGCGCAGGGAGTGCATTATTGCACGACCTGTGCACCTTGAATTTTATGATCTGAAGACTAGGCCACGTCTCATTATGTTTTACTCAACCACACTATCAGTTTGCCAAAAAGTTAGCTCAAGCCTGCAACCCGCATATAATTGCTTGAGTCGTGCCGTTATGAAGGTTAAAACAAGATTCCAGCTAGCGGCCCATAAGTATTCAATCGCCCACTCTACTAAGATGCAAGGGAACACACTGTTAACCGAGAACCTGCGCCTTATCGTGTGATCCGTGCCACACGGGCCGTATGTTATTGCACGGTCCGCGCTGCCAACCAGTAAGGGTTTCCCCCGTATTTTTTGTGACTCTTCAAGGCCCATTTCCTATCTACTATATAAGGAAGCCTATGTCTACTAGGGTTTAAATTTGGCTAGTTTAATTTTCATTCTAGTTTTTCAGAGTGTGTAGAGAGAAAGGTAATAACCCTTCTCTCTTCTTTTAATCTTCCTGGTTTTGCCCAATGACATTGAATCCAATGGAAATATTAGGATTAATGCTTAGGGAGTAGTTTATTTTCTTGGGAATTTAAAGTTGTATTCACGATTTGCTAGATATTTAATGAGATTCTAATATCTCCTTATCGTTTATGTTTATTAATATCATGCTTGATGTGTTCTTTACATCCTTGTCAAATGCATGTTATATATCATATGTCGTCATACACCTTAGTATATATTTCATGTATGGTGCTAGTATCTTTTGTCCCATTGGGAGTGTCGCTACGGTAATGGGGGAGTGAGAGTTTGTGGTCGTGTGAGTGTATGCATGTGGGGTGTGAGCACTGCTCCAATGACCGTACGCTAGTATGACTAGAAAATGATAGCCTGATAGGTGAGGGCATAATAGTTAGTAGCAACTACGGTTGTAGTAATTCAACCATTGTCGTTGCAACACTAAAGTCATCATAAGATTCCAATCCCTTTGCCTCTATAGGTCCATGGAGAAGGATTAATAGTGGAGGACCGGGATGTACTTCTTTACGGGAAAGAGGAATGCATAACATCTGGGCCGCTTAACGCACTTTCCTAATTATTGAGGTGGTGTCGATCGAATAAGACACGGGCACCTTTGTGTGACAGATAAATTGAAGTATTAACTATCGATACCACTAAGTCCTATAAAAATTAGCATAGGTTTATACGTCTTGTATTTGATGGAATCTATGATCAAATTATTCTATTGATCATGTAATGCAAATGTCTTCAAGTGTTAGTTTAATATAGTTTGATCTCTTGTTCTTGCATGTTTTGTAGTTTATGGATAACCCTCTTTCCCCAAAAACCATGTTTGCAACAATGACTATTCCCGACATACAATGGGAGTGATGACCCAATTGCGAGTTTTACATAGTTAACTTTTAAATTCCTAGCATCTCTATGGATGACCCCACACTTTCCACCTGCTACCCTTTTGTAGTTCAGTGGTGAATACGGCAAAAAAAATATAAATACTTATCTTTGTGAGGCATGTTCGTGGGTTAGTGGATCTCATACGAAAATTTCAATTTATTAGTGACCCCGCGGAGTGTGGATTAGTTGTATGTTGTGGAACTACTAGGTAAAAGAAGGAAATTATACGGACAAAGAAATCAGTGACAACTTTTCATGCTACGAAGTTCTAGTCTCTTGCAGACTCCCAAAGGTACAATGCTCTACTACAAAATGCCAAGTTACTATATTTTTATGCCTTTGAATTGGATGACGCCACGATGCTAGGGTTGAGTAATATTGCACCATTATTTTAATTCTAAATTTCTTCTGTCATCCTTGCCAATAAGGATGCAGCGCACTTTCGCGAAGTGTGTCAATTTTATTCCAACATGGTGACGGAAGATGAAGGGTCATTCTCTACTATGGTTAATGGTAGATTGTTTGGTGTTGATCAATGGAACATCAATGATTTTTTAGGTTGCCCATACAAGATCTCTCAAGACTGTTATCCGACGGTTTCTGATGGTTTTTTAAACATATATCATAGTTCAAACTGGCTCGTACATTTTAATTTTTTCCTATTGAATCCTATGTATCCATTTTGACCAATTTTAAGTTGATAGGTCTGTATCCAACCGGGACACCGCCGAGAGTTACCAACCAATGTAATTGACAATAGGCAGAAGATTGTACAGGAGATGGTAGCAAAGAGTTTGGTGCTGGTAGGGGGTCACATTAGTGAGCCCACAGTCACCACTCTTATATTGTTCTAATATTTTAATATTAGGAAATGGAAGATTAATCCCAGCTATACCATTGCGCAACATATGGTGGAATCCGTTGTTCATTCGAAGAAGAAGATTATTAAGTTATCTCATGGGTCCCCAATTTGCAAATACCTAAAGTTAGATAACAAATTGACAGGAGCCAGACAATACCTCCTAAATTGTACGACCACAAGTTCTTTAAGAACAAGAACTGGAAACTCATCGAGGGGATATGGTCGCACAGGGTTTCAAGACGAAATAGCCAGAGAGATGGCGCATAGATGGATGTGGTTTTTTTCATTAAATCCATTAATGGCGTTTCCATAATTTGACGCTCACATTTGTGGGTGAAGAGGACGAAACCTCTTTCGCAGTGGGCATGTATAAACAAATGAAAGAATATGTCAAGAAGATAATAGATTTGAGGAAGACGACTCTTGATACCAAGAAGATTGTCTGCGCAAGCGGTCATGCGGAAAGACATGGGCAAGGATCAAAAGTTGGGACATCCAATTAATTTTTTATCAATTGTTAATAATGTCACCTTGTACGACATAATGTCTTGTAAAGAATGGTTTTTAGTGTGGATCATTGGTTTTAAACAACGTTATTCGTTGGTCTCAAAATCTTCTCTTGTATAGAACGCTAAATTTTGTCAGGATTGAAGATTAAGCCTCAAATGCATGCGATTGGGTTGAAGATTAAGCCGTAAAAGCCGCAAGCGAGTTTTTCTAACATATGGTTGTGCGGACCATATGTATGGACTACTGCTAATATTCATAGTTTTGAATATTCAGAATAATGCCAGATTCATTTTGGCATAGAGGAACAGTCTAAAAGTTGAGTATGGTTTTAAATTTTGGCCACCTTCGATTATACGTTGTGATTTTCTATGCGTAGCGACCTTTTTTTAAGAATGTACTTCTCTTTGTTCTCGGATCCTGGAGGAGGTTTTGGCGAATTAATTCAAAATTAGAGTAAAAAAATTATTGGTACAAATTAATGAAAGGTCTTTCAGAGGCTGCATCGTATAATTGCACGTTTTGGCTCTTTTCTAAAGGAGCTTTTCATTTTTTAGATTTGATGCTTTGACTTTTGGACTTGCCCAGGGAAACTTCTCTTTTTGGATTTTAAAGCTGAGTCGCCCCACTCACATGGTCTGTTTTTTGGCTTA
>JAULKM010000010.1:7856343-7881143 GCA_032355605.1 Rubia tinctorum
GGACTTGCCCAGGGAAACTTCTCTTTTTGGATTTTAAAGCTGAGTCGCCCCACTCACATGGTCTGTTTTTTGGCTTACCACAAATCTTTCTATTTTCTCCAGTTTATGCTCCTCTCCCACTAAATTCTTAAGAGATAATACACTATGATCACATCTTGTAATTATGTGTCTCAGTGATCTAAAGATTCCCAAAGATTAATATGGACCCCCATATCATCCTTCATGCATTCATGATTGGAGTTTCTTCAGCCTGCCTCTATCTCATTTTCTTAGTAGTTAACAATGTACGTATCTACATATAGATACACAACAAATATATAAGTCAAGTCTTCTGTGATTTTTAAATATCAGCTTTTATGTTTCATTATTATCCATTAAGTTAAACATATTAGTGTTCAAATATATTTTTTGAATATCGTGAAAAATATTCCACTTCCTTCGTTCTTGAGGAATTTTCACAAAACAAATTTTACGGTCTTCAAATAACATATTTGACTGTAAATATATGCAACTATGTATAATAACACTACAAATTAGATTTATCGTAACACTTTCTTTACAAACTTATTTAAAATGTTACAATAGCTTATAAAGTGTTATCAAAACCTATGAAAAGTTTTACGTAAATATTGAAAAGTGTTACCTAAATTTTAAAAAATGTTCATTAGATCTAATGTAACATCGCATAAGGTAATACTTGTAAAAGTGTTACAATCGGTTCAAAGTGTTACCATAGCACATAAAGTAACACTTTTACAAGAATTACCTTAGGCGATGTTACATTAGACATAACGTAACACTTTTTCAAATTTAGCTAATACTTTTTAATATTTATGTGACACTTTTCAAAAGTTTAAATAACACTTTATAAGCTATTGTAACATTTTAAATAAGTGTTGCAAGTAAAGTGCTACATTAGCCTTAGTTTGTAGTAGTGTAATGACAACTAAAAAATTAATACTCACTCTGTTTTGTTATTTATGGAATACTTATTATAAATGGATGTTTTTTTATTTGTCACTCTTTCCGTTTTTGTCAAGATTCTTTCAATTTCATCCATTCATTCTACTTTTTACTATCTACATTCAATTTCATCAATTGATTTTGTTCATCCTAATCCAAGCATCTAAATATATGGTGCCATAAATGGAAAAATGGAGGAAGTAGGTAGAAATTCCATGTCATAACAAATCTAACAATATTTTTATGTGATAGTATTATTGTTCATATATCTGATGAAATACATAATCAAAATTCGATAATTTTAACTATTAAATAATAAGTGTACATATTGGATTGAAGAGGGAAGTATTCCCTCTGTTTCATTGGATGTGATACATTTTTAAAAAAAAATTTGTGGATTTGACACACTTTCTATGACAAACTTCTTTCAATGTCATCCACTCATTTTTTTTTCTTCTAAATTCAATTTCATCTAATCATTTTATTTGCCTAAATTCAATCAATTAAGTTTAAAGTGTCACATCCAACAAATCGAACTTAATCTGATTTGCGATGGGACGGAGTAATTAGTGTGTGAAGTAATGGTATGTCGACATCTACTCATGCATGCCTGATATACATAGTTACTCAATATTAATTCGATTGAGGGAAAAGGACTTATACTATTTGGTTCTTTTTCTGTTCGACACCAATCTCTCTCTCTCTTTAGATCCTTCTTCACAAAGTATAAGTCCCCTCAACGGAAGCTTTTTGGCTGTAAATGAAACTTTTGTTATCTTTATTCTTTCCAACGTGTGTGACATGTTAGTTGTTACCCCTCTTTTTGGGTGTCACTTTTTGTTTGTTTTATGCATTCATTCATTCATTCATAGATTTAATATTTATCCGATATTAAATTCTATTACCGAAATTACTTAAGGGTTAATTTACTCACTCATCCAAGAACAAGGATACAAATTTTTCTTATCAAACTTGCGTCAAATCTGTCAAAATATTTTATATAATGGCATGCAAAATTTGGGACATGTCCACGTTATTGTAACTAGGCTAGGTTAATAATTTATTAAGAGAACAAAAAACATTGGTCCAAAGGTTCATCAAGTCATCATTCATCATAAACCTTCATATCGAGAATTAGTTATCAAGTAAGCTGCAAATGAATTTATGAATTCTTAGTAATTCTTTAAACCTTTTTTTCTTAATAAGCAGTAATCATAATTTAAAAACTACCAATGTGGAGTTTTAAGTGTCACTGATAGAAGATATTTTCCGTAATGATTATTATTGATAATCAGGAGAATAAATAGAATACAAGACCTAAAGGTGAAAAAGTCCAAGTATAATGCTAAACAAAATAAAATCTAATCTAATCATTTATCTGATTTATTCTAATACACACACCCCCCCTCAAGCGAAGCGTCGGATGCTCGCCGACGCACAGCTTGGATTTGAAGAACTCGAACAGCAGACGAGAGAGCCCTTTGGTGAAGATGTCCTCTATCTGAAGAGAAGTGGGTAAGTGTTCAACCCGAAACTTGCCAGAGGCCACCAACTCCCGAACAAAGTGATAGTCGATGTCGATGTGCTTCACCCACTTGTGAGACACTAGATTCTGCACCAAAAAATAGTGCTTCTGTTGTCACATAACAGTAGCGGTGAACCAGAAAGGGGTACCTAAAGATCGCGAAGCAAGTGTGTAAGCAAAACTACCTCTGAAGAAGAGTTGGCAAGTGCTCGATACTCAAACTCAGTGCTGGAACGAGAAACAGTGGGCTACTTCTTGGCACTCCAGGAAACAAGATTCCCACCAAGAAAAACTACATACCCATAGGTAGACCGACGAGTCTCCCGACAACAGGCGAAGTCAGCATCTGAATACCCCAACACTTCAGGAGTAGAAGCATAACGAAATGTGAGGCCAAAATGCAGAGTACCTCGAACATATTGCAGAATCCGTGTAACTGCCGCAAAATGATCATCTCCGGAGTCCTGGAGGAATTGACTAACCGTGTTGACTGATAAAGCCAAATCTGGATGAGTGATAGTCAAATACTGGAGAGCTCCAACTCGTGAACGATACAGAGTCGGATTTTGAAATGGAGGACTGGTAGAACTATGCAACTGAGAACCCGACACAAAATGAGTATCAACTAGAGAGGCATCTGACATTCCGGCAAGTGTCAAAATATCTCGTACATACATTACCTGTCCAAGAAGTAAACTTGAAGACGTAGGTGCCACCTCAAGGCTAAGAAAATAGTGAAGTGCGCCAAGATCCTTAATCGCAAACTCATGGTGTGTTCGATCAATGAACTTCTTAAGGAGAGTCGAATCATTGCTTGTGAGAATGATGTCATCCACATAGACCAGAAGATAGAGTAACCAATATCCTCTCGAAAATACAAACAAAGACGTGTCTGCAGAACTGCACTAAAAACCGAGCTGAGTCAAATACGTGCTGAAGCGAGGGAACCAGGCTCAAGGAGCCTGCTTAAGACCATAAATGGCATTCTGCAAGCAACAACCATAGTCTGGATGAACAAGATCCTGATAACCAACCGGTTGCTTCATATAAACTGGAGAATCAAGAACGCTATTCAAAAAGACATTCTTGACATCTAGCTGATGAAGCGGCCAGGCACGCAAAGTAGCAATGGTAAGAACTGTCCGGACGGTAGAAGCTTTGACAACATGACTGAAAGTGTGGTCAAAATCAAATCCAGGAATCAGTGAAAAACCTTGCGCCACAAGCTTGGCCTTGTGACGCTCAACAGTACCATTCGGCAAATACTTGAGGTGATAGACCCACTTCGAACCAACAATGTTAGCATCCTAGGGACGAGGCACCAAAACCCAAGTCTCCTTACTCCGAAAAGCAGCCATCTCATCATCCATGGAGGAAACCCAAGCTAGATCCTGAAGGGCAGCGCGATAATCAGTGGGCTCAGACTGAGAGAGTAAAGCCGTAGTAAGCCCGTAGGAAGAATGTCCGAGTAGTCACGGAGCTGAATCGCCCAGTGGCAGATCTAGTAGTCATCCGATGAGTCCGAGGTTGTGGAGGACAACTCGGTGGTGTCAGATCTGGTGAAGGAACAGGAGATGATCTAACCGAGGAAGCCGGTGCTGTGAACTAACCAGAGAGGGAACAGACGATGCCACCGGAGAGGGTGTCGGTTCTGGCGGACGATGGACTACCTTCCAAGAAGCTAAGTTCGAGTCTGCACTTGTAAGGCACGACGGCGGTGTGGCCTCTCGGACAGGCGGCACAGAAGGGGACTCAGAGTCCGGATCAAGAAATGCGGAGACATCAAGTACCAATGGAAGAGAACTCGAGATCGAAGTCGAAGTCGTGGCAAATGGAAAAAATGTCTAATCGAAACGAGCATGACGCGTAACATAGACCTTGCCAGCAGATGGATCAAAACACCGAAAATCCTTGTATTGAGAGTTGTAACAAAAAAAACACATGGTAGACCGTGGGGAGCCAACTTGTGCTCAACATAAGGGCGAACAAAGGGAAAAACCCAACATCCGAATGGATGAAAATTTGAGTAGATGGGGTCGCGACCATAGAGAAGCCCATAAGGAGAAGCTCTGTGAAGAACAGGAGTGGGAAATCGGTTGATCGTGTAAACAGCCATGGAAAAAGCATCATCCCAGTGAGATATAAGAATATGTGAATGGAACAGTAATGTGAGACCCATCTTGACAACATGTCTGTGTTTCCTTTCGGCTCGGCTGTTCTGTTCCTGCGTGTAGGGACTCGAAATCTGATGATGGATGCCTTTAGCAGCAAAATGAGATCGTAGATGAGTATTCAAAAACTCCGTACTGCCATCACTCTGAAAAATCTTTATTTTAGCCGAAAACTAGTTCTTGACCAATGCTACAAACAGGAGATAAGTATCAATAAAATTGGACTTACGACGAAGTTGAAACAACCAAGTGAAGCAGGAAAAATCATCCACAAATCGTGCATTGTATGAAAAACTATTCGTCGATAAAACAGGGGAAGGACCCCATGAGTTACAATAAATCAAATCAAGTACATGCTCAGATCTTTTATGGTTCTCAACAAAAGCTAACTGTTGACCTCGAGCCATAACACAAGAGGCACAGGTCTGCGGTTTTGGTAATAAAGATGAAACATAAAGTAAACCCGATTTCCATAAACTAGAAATGACTGTTGTAGGCGCATGACCCAAGCGAGCATGCCAAAGTTCATATGATGCACGTCCTTTATTCTGCTGCAAAAGCTGTGTCTCCTCTGTTAAACACATACAAACCACCTTAACTGTGACCCCTGTCCACGACTGCCCTGGAAACTTTGTTCTGAATAACAAAGTTCCGATCATCAAAAATGACAAAAACATTCAAATCTTTGGTCAGTTTACTAATGGACATCAAGTTCTTTGTAATCTCAGGAACTACCGGAACATCAGATACATACAAATCATCATAAATCTTAGATGCACGAACATGAGAAATCTAAATAGAAGCACCATTACCAACAGAGACATAAGAATTACCCAAATAAAGAGTCACAGTCTCCAAACCAGAAGCAGGTGACGCCATATGACTAGAGGCACCAGAATCAATGTACCAATCAGAATGGCGAGCAGATGGGTCGAGCTGCTTGGATGACTGAAATTTTTTAGCTAGAAAAGTGGACTCTAGACGACGATCCTGAGAACCAGTCCGAGCCAACACTTTGTAACAAGTCACAGCAAAATGACCAGGGCGACCACACCAAGTATAGTGCGGTCGCCCGTGTCCAGAACCATTTGAGAACTTCCCAGGAGCAGATCGGCCGCCACGGCATCCGCCAAACTGATCACCCCTAGCGACGCGTGAACTAAAAGTGCCCCGCCCCCCGCTGAGGGGTAATCTCCTGCCGTGAACGCAGCAAGGGTTACTGCAGGTTCTGATTTTCCCTATAAATTCCTAAAAAAGCCTCCTGGTTTTTGGCACGAGATAAAACATCGGCACATAAAATTTTTGGTAAAGAATTAATTAATGGTGTAGAAAATCCTTTAAACTCTGTACCAAAGGCAGTGAAAACCAAATAATTTGATCATCATTACTAACAGGTGAACCCATCAAAGCCAATTTCTCAAAAAATTCTTTAAATTTCAAATGAAATCCATGAACAGTACTAGTCTTGCGTATACCATGAGCATCTGCACGAAGACTGAGAATGGTGGAAGCACTGCTTTCATGAAATATTGCCAGAATATTATCCCAGATCTCTTTAGAAGTAGCACAATCTGGAATCTCTTCCAAAGCTTCTGGTGACATGGAAGAAAAAAGAAGACTGCAGACCCGTTCATCTTCATCTATCCTTTTATCATATTATGCCTTTGCCTGTTGATACACCACCATTGGATCAATTTTCGCCGCGAACGTGCGAGTGGAGGGGGAGCCGGCTGGCTTCAGAGGAGGATTCGTCGGACAGGAACGCGATCCATCCAGAAATCCAAAAAAATTCTGAGACTTGAGAACATAGCCGATTTGAGGCTTCAATAGAAGGAAATTTGATGATGAAAGCTTGATCGTCATCATGTGGATTAAGGTTCTGTATGAGAGTTTTTCTTCAGACATGATGAAGACTTAGAGAGCCTAAAAAATTAATTTCGGAGAGGGGAATGGATGAAAAATTCCGATCGGCTGAAGAGAGGACGAGACGGCCGCCGACTTGGCTTAAGGAGAATAGGGTTTAAAAATTTTGGAAAGTTTTGGACCAGGTTTGCTCTAATACCATGATAGGAGATATTTCCCGTAATGATTATTGTTGATGATCAGGAGAATAAATAGAGTACAAGACCTAAAGGTGGAAGAGTTCAAGTATAACTCTAAACAAGATAAACTCAAATCTAATCATTTATCTGATTTATTCGAACAGTCACTCCTTAACAAGAATCTGCTCCTTATTTAAGGAGGTGGTATCTCTTTCTTTGTGCAAATGCCAACCAATAAACAATTTACACTTTGACATTGCATTTTTTTTATGCTGAAAAGATTCTAACGGAAAAAAAATTGGCTTGTAAATTAACTCATATAATTTTAGGATTTGAATTACTGTTATTTTCAATTATACATTTTTATGATTATCTTTTAATGCATTTATATTTTATTTTTAATAAGTGATCTACTTTTTGAAATTGTATTTCCTTGTACTAATCATATTACTAAATTAATCATAATTACGAGTGAGAGTATTTAAATTTAGATATATATATATATATATATATTCATAGTTAAATTAGATTGGATTGTAATCGAAGTTTAATTGTGATTGTATATATTTTCATAAACATGATTATTTGTTTCTTTTTAATTTGAATATTTTCTTTTTCATTTATCTGATCTATTCATATCCCATGATCTGTTATATTAGATTTAATATTTTTATGCAAAATATATTACTAAAAAAAGTATATTCGAGAATGTGTGGATTTAAATTTAGATATATTTATTTATATTTAATTTAGATGTATTTATTTATATTTTATTTAGATCTAGATATATTTATTTATCTATTTTATGAATATAATATAGAATTTGAATATATGTAGGTGATTTTTAAAAAAGATTTTGGATACCTTACATCAAATCCTTTACCATATTTGAAATTTTAATTTAATTGGAGTGATTTTATAACTCACTAGTCTTATAATATATTTTTGATGAACTATTTTTGGATAGATCGACATTTATCCCAAATTTGATATGGTATTTATGGTTTCAAAATTTTATTATGATGCAAACAAATATTTGCAATGAAATGTAGCTATTGTGTTAAAAAAATAATTATTTAAATTTTTATATAAAATATTATTTTAAATAAAGAATAAACATTCTGATTTTATATTTAAATATTTAATAAAATATAATTTTTAATTTGTATGATATTGGTATTTTATAAAATATAAATAAAAATGTAACTATTTTTTTATTAGGGCAAAATACTCAAATGACCCAATTATTTCACAAAAGTGCCAATACAACCCTGCAAAATTTGAAAGTGCTATTATAACCCTATATTTTGCATCAGATGTGCCGATATAACCTTTTGACACTATTCCGGTGTTGACCCATTATTTTCCGGCATTGACTAAATAGTAAAAGATGAAAATACTCCTAATATGAAATCTAAAAATTTTGTGGACCAAATTATCCCTGGACATTAGATACAATTTGAATGAACAAAACAATTTCTTTTTTTTCCTTCTTCTTTTCAAATCTACTTGTTCTTATCTTTCATCGTGAATTTGCTCCGGTGGAGGCTCAAGCTTCGTAGATTTGCTCGAGCTTCAGATCTTTCCTCCGCCTCTAGTGCTCAGCCACCAGGGAATTTGCTCTGCCTAAAAACTTTCATTTCTGAACTTCATCACACCCACACCACCGCTGCTACCCTGCTCCGCCATCACAACCCCGCCCCCGATTCCCACAACCCTGTCTCTCCTCTCCCTAACTCCCAAAAACGATTCGAACCCCAGCACTCATTTCCACATCACCCACTCCGCCACCACAGCCCTCCGCCCCCTCCCCCCAATCTCTGCCACGGATTCCCACAGCCCCGCTCCTCCCCAACACTCATTTCCACAACACTACCGCTCCTCCACTCCGCCACCACAACCCCCCGCCCCTCCCCCTATCTCTGCCACCGATTCCCACAGCCCCGCTCCTCCTCAACCTCCAACACTGATTCCCACACCACAGTCGCTCCGCCACCACAGTGTCGCCCCGCTCCAACCCCCGCCACCGATTCCCACATATTCGCGACTGAGAAGAGGAAGAAGAGGGTGACAGAAAAAGAGAAACGGATGAGAAGAGTGGAGCGCGGAGGAGAGGATTGTTGGTAAAAACTAGGTTTGACGAATCCTCTCCTTCTCCGTGGAATCCAAGCCTCGTCGAATCAAACATAGAGAAACCTAAGCCCCACAGCTGCTACGCCGGAGAGTAGATCCATCTAAAAGTGCCAATCCTATTGCAGAAGTGAGATCCAATTGAATCAAAATAAAATGGATTACGGGTTTGGGAATAAAACGTAATTTCCCGTTATGAAATTTTCATTTTTTTAAAACCGAGGGTAAAATTGTCTTTTCAGTTAATCCCGGCCAAATTATGGTCTCCAGGGTTATATTAGCACTTTCGTTCAAATATTAGGGTTATTTATAATTGCACTTTCAGATTTTGCAGGGTCATATTGGCACTTTTGACTAAAACATAGGGTCATTTCAGCACTTAACTCTTTTCATTATGTTTCTTTCCCCTTTGATAAATCCTAAAATGTTTTCATATACTCATTCTAATTTTTATACTCTCAATTCAACTTCTACAAAAAAAAAAAAATTAATGTGTCATTTGAAGGAGAGACACAAACAGATTACGAGAGGGAGTATTTGTCTTTGATGATAAAAGAATGAGACGATCCACTACCGCGAGATTTTGATATATATTGTGATGGAGGCAGCACATGGAGCTTAAAAAGTATTCTTCCTGGAAAAGGTAAACAAATTGTAACAAAAAAAAAAGAAAAGCGGATGAAAAGGAAGAGTGGGATAAATTAAAATGAAGACCAATCCATGCTCGCCCTCAGTCTTTTTCTATTGATTAATACTCAGTTAAATGTACTAACAACTTCTCTTTTGAACTGTTATTTTCATTTTTCCCATTGTTGGATAAGAATAAAGGCAGCATTGAGTAGGGTTGTTTTTGTGTGGAATGTCGCTTCCGTCCTTAACTTCTGACAAGGGAGAAAATGGACAAATTTAAACACTTAACCAAAGTTTTATCCTAGTGAGACCAAACCATATACTCCATCCCTTCCCATATTTGTGTTTTACCCGTGGAAACCCAAGGGAGAAAAGTTTCGAAATGAGTCAACCTAAAAATAGACATTGGCTTGGGTACACACATAGTGGAAACCCACAATAATCGCAATACCCTCAGGATGAAACTGAGACAGCGCGATTTCATAAGATAGTAGCAACTCTATAACATGTTAGGCGAGGGGACATGCAAGACCAAAATTGAGGAAATCTGGATAACACTATATATAACCAACATGGTAGTGCGAACACTCTCAGAAATAAGAGTTTTGAGCTCAAGCGAATACATGAAAGGAAAAATAATTCGTTAATTTTCCAAATAGTTGTAAGACAGAATGCTACTAATGATCGAAGAACCAGCAAGATGATTGGAATCCCCCCCATAGTAAACATTATCAGCTCGGTATACTCTAGGGGGGAAACAGTGGGATTTGGGGTACACATTCAGGCATGCATGAGTACTAAAATCTGAGATGAAAACCTTATTAATTAGAGTCATAAAACATAGACAACATATTCTAGAAAAATAAAATAAAAAATAACACAGGTAACACACCCGAGACGACAATCAAGTAATTTTAAAATCAAACATAAACAACAAAATTGGCAGAATGGAGACACTGCTCAGATTCATAAGTGAGAAAAATGTTTTAAAAAGGAAAAGAAAAATGACAGAGAGACTTATGAGTTATAGAGCGGAGAATAATGATGCACGTTAAGAATAAGAAGAGACAGGGGATATGGAAGAACGAGGCGTTTGAAGAAAGAATAAAGTCCAATATTAAAATTTAGACACCGAAACGTCAAAACTAAAACGTTAAATAAGTCAAAAACACCATGGTGCAATTTTGTCCCAAAAAGTACTTTACCTTTTATCGAATATGAGACAATTTTAGTATATGAATAGGTGATAGACTAATACGTAAGAGAGAACATTGACAGAGTTAGGTATGTCAATTCAAGGCCTTTATAAGGTAAGAAAAGATAACGTTACATGACAGAATTCCAAAAAGTGTAGCGAGTAATAAGGAGAGAATCCCAATTTTGATCGGAACAACCAAGATTATCAAAAGCTATAAATTTGACGTATGAATTCAAATTCAAATTCAAAAACCAAACATTCCAACAATATAGAAAATGTAGAAAATAAGTACCAACACTTCGCGAAGACAATATAAATTGTTGTGCTGACGAACACATTGTTACAGATTAAAAGATAAATAGAACAACAATTCACATACATTCAACAAACACAATCATCGCAATACCATTCGGATGAAACTGAGACAATGCGATTTGATAAGATATAATCAAATCTATAACATGCAAGGCAAGGGGAAAGCCAAGACCAAAGTTGAGAAAATCTGAATAACAAGATATATAACCAACAGGGTGAGTGTGAATGCTCTTGTAAATAAGTGGAGCCTTGAGCTCAGAAATACATGAAAGGAAAAATAATTCGTTAATTTCCAAAAAGTTGTACGACAGAACGCTAACCAGCGAGTTGATTGGAATACTCCCCCGAGTAAACATCATCAACCCAGCCATCCTATATGGGGGGAAACAGTGGGATAAGGGGAAGACATTCAAGCATGAATGAGTACTAAAATCTAAGATAAAAACCTTATTAATTAGAGTTATAAAACACAAACAATGTATTCTGGAAAAAATAAAAATAATAACATAGGTAACACGCCGGAGAAGACAACCGGGTAATTTCCAGGCAAACATAAACAACAAAATTCGCAGAACGGAGACACTGCTCAGATTCACAAGTGAAAAATGTTTTAAAAAAGGAAAAGAAAAATGGTAGAGAGACTTACGAGTGGAAAGAGCGAAGAATAATGATGCATGGGAAGAATAAGAAGAGACAGGGGATATGGAAGGCTGAGATGTGGGAAGAAGGAATAAAGTCCAATATTAAAATCAAGACACTGAACGCCAAAACTGAAGCGTTAAATCAGTCAAAAACACCATGATGAAATTTTGATGCAAAAGTACTTTACCTTTTATAGAATACGAGACAACGGTAGTATAGGAATAGTTGATAGACTGATATGTGTGAGAGAGAGAGAGACAGTGACAGAGTTAGGTAAATTCAATTCAAGGCATTTATAAGGTAAGGAAAGATAACTTCTTGTGAGAGAATTCCGAAAAGTGTAACGAGTAATAAGGAGAGAATATAGATTTTGATCGCAATAGCCAAGTTTATCAAAATCTATAAATTTGAAAAATGAATTCAAAATCAATTTTTTTTAAAAAAAGACATTTAAAAAAATAGCAAATGTAGCCAAGAAGTACCAACACTTCACGAAGACAATATAAATTATTGTGTTGACAAACATATTGTTACAACTTAGGAGATAAATAGAACAACAGTTCTCCTAAATTCAACAGAAAGAATCATTGCTTTGCGTTCTGTTGACTTCATGGCTAGGGGAGCTTATGGTGTATACCTAGCTCGCAGACTAAAAGTTGTCGGCCTTTAGGCTCGGCCCAAGACTCGGCCACAAACCGGACAGTGTAAAACCAAGACTAGAATTGGGGAAGACATTCGTAAGGGACCCCAAAATTCTAGCAACCATGATACAACCCATGATCTGAAACACTAGCAACGTGGAGCCACAATCGCGATCTACTTTAAATATTGGAAGAGTAGCACTGGCTCTGGTAAGCACAAGTAACTGAGAAACATTAATTCTCTAAAGAAAAGAACTTACTTGATCATTGGAGTACTTTCCCCAGAAATTATTTTTGGGTCTTTCTTGTATTACCGCGTTCGTACTATGGTGATCATCAACCATCTTTTATGAAAAGGATTACCCCATCACCATTCAATGTCAGAAACCTAATTACTGTGTACTTTTTGGATAAAAAGGAGAGGAATATGTCTTGTTTGATATTTTGAATCATTACATCGAGTTGTGGATTCAAATTATCAAACAACATATTGTTTCTCGCTTTCCATAAATAACAACATATCATGGATGAAGCAAGTCTAATAAGGTTTGTATTAGTTTTAGAATCTCCTACCGTAGATCAATAAAATGACAATCTTTCCCAAATTGTATCAAAATGTGATTTTACAATTCTTAAAATAGAGTCAAATTTGACCCCCACTTTAGATGACTGTTTGCAGCAATTAAAATAGTGTGCTTAGCTATCACAATTTAAGCACAATAGGCACATTGATGCAATGAAAATGTTGAGAAGATTATAATATCATCAAAGTGTAAAATGGCATTGACTAGCTTCCATATAAAAGCAAAAAAATCTTCTTTTGAAGTTTAGGATGCCATACCCGAGTTAAGGATATGAGGACTCTATTGCTTTTTGCCACAATTTGATATGCAGATTTAAAAGAAAACTCCCTATTGAGTGAAGGTTTCAATATCAGTATGTGTTCTCTATCTGGATATACCTTTGTTCCCTCCAAAAAAGTGAGAATGCGAGCAGGTACATGTTGGGAGGCTAACATTTGTTGTTTATTTTCTATAAATTCAACAGTAGTTAGGCTCTGAAAATCGTGAATGCAACAGTTTGACAAAGATCCACTAAGGGCCCGAAACCAGTCAAATTTGATATTAAAAAGTTGGCTAAACTTTGTCCATGAAGTACTCTTGTATTAAAATGTGAAAGTTCTCCTTTCTTGAATATAAATTTATGGCTTTACTACAACTTCTGAGAAGATATTAAACAAAGAGGGAGATAGAGGATATCCTTATTTTATTCCTCTTGAAACTTGGAAAAAACTCAAGGGTTTGACATTTATTACAACTTATAACCATGCCGATGACAAGTTATTTTTGATCATCTTTTATGAAACCACTGGGGAAACTAAATTTTCTAAGTACATTAGCTAAGAAATCCTAGTTTACACCATCAAAGGCCTTTGCTAGATCGGATTTGATAATGCAATTAGGGCTCTGTTGTTTGTTATTTAAAATATTGCCATTTCATGTAAGTATACTATTTTATCTGCAATTTATATTTCTTTCAGGAAAGTTGTTTGGTTAAAGGATATAATATTAGGCATCAAAATGCTCATTCTTTCCATAAAAAGTTTTGAGAAAAATTTATTAATGAAATTAGAAATACTAATAGGGTGGAAGTCAGCAAATGTGATTAGAATATCCTTTTTTGGGATTAATATGATCCTTGTACTAGCTATTCCTGGAGGTATGACATTGCCTTTTAATAAATCTCTAGGGGCCTCTAGTATATCGGGAGCTATTAAATACCAATTGTTTTTAGAAATAACTATCCGGTTAACCATCAGGTCATGTTGTACTACTTGAATTCAATGGAAAAAAAATCACATTTTTAACCTCGAAAGTAGTTGGTACAGCCAGCAGTGTGAGGTTGTATAGTTCTAAAATCATATTTGGGATCTGGGTAAGGAAATGTGATTTAAAAGTTAGGGAATTATGGTCAAACTCTTCAGTTAGAAGTTGTGTATAGAAATCTATTGCGTCACCCTTAAGTTCCAAACTGAGAATTAAATGTTTTTAATTTTATCAATCATGAATAACTTATTTTTTTTACTATTTGAGCAAGGCATTGTAAGATTCAATTGATTAAGCTTATTAAGTAATGTGCTTTTTCTCCTTTTCACCGATTTTAAGTAAAAGATGTTTAATTTCTTTAGAGTTATTTCCTGATCAAACTAAAATTCTTTAGTACCATGTATAATACATTCATCAAAATTAGTTTCATCCACCTCTCTCAACAGCAGAAATCTACTATTTGTAGCTGGGCTATTTCGTAGGACTTGGAGTAGAGGTTTTTAGGTTCATTACCGGAGTGTGAGAGGGAAAAGGATATACCTAAATTAATTTCATTTGTCTGTAGCTGATGATCTAGAGATAGTGTTTCTTCCATACTATCCAGGGCTCGTGTGTTTAATGTTGTAAACTCTTTGGTGTAGGTACTGCCATTTACTCCTTTGCTATGTTTTGACTCTTGTAGAAGCATATTTTCCAATTCTCGTTCAGGTATTTCGTCATGTTCCAGACTTTCATATTTTTCCAATTGCCGAAAATTATCAGTGTTTGGTGTGTTGAGCAAAATGATGTCAGCAGTGTGGCTCTTAATGAGGGTTCTTTTTGAGTATTTTTGGCTTTGGAATTGAACTTGTCTTTCCATAATATTCTTACCATGTTGGTTCAAAAATTTCTACCGCTTTTGGGAAGCTGAGAGCCTAAACGTAGACTTCGGAGCCTGCTGCGTTAGAGGTTTCCATTTTCCTTGAGTGGGATTATTTATGGGCTTGGATTTTGGGTGATATTTAGGCCTTATAGATGGGTTGAAAACTATGCATCTGCTCATTTCACGACTCACTCTTTTTTACGGTGCAAGTAGTAAGAAGGGAGGTTTGCAAATTCCAATGGATATTTTTCATTTTCAATGACACAGCCTAACTATTAAAATCATGCACCCCTATCATAAAATCAATTGGTATTATATAGGGTGACTCATGATCTTATATATTGAGTAATAACTCAGTCAACCACCGATGTGGGACTCTAACACGCCCCCTCACATGCAGCGGTATTAATCATCGCGCAAACGTGGATTAAAGGGGTTATGGGCCAACCTTGGGCTTTGATACCATATTAGAATCATGGGCTCCTATCATAAAACCAATTGGTACTAAGTAGGAGTGACCCATGATCTTATATATTGAGTAATAACTCTGTCAACCACCGATGTGGGACTCTAACAGTATCATTAGATTCGTTACCATTCTGCCTCCACCACTTGAACGTGAAGATATATGAACTTTTTGCTAACATTCCATGTGATAATCACAACTTTGTGTGGGGTTAGAGGATTTAATGAGGAGAGGATTTGTTCACTCTGAGTTCTTTTCCTTTAATCATTCCCTTTTCAATTTTATCATTTTCGATTTTATTTTCCACTACTTTGGGTATAATTGATGGAGTTATCTTCATATTGAAGGATCTTACCAAGTGGTAATTTTTTATAATACAGTTGCATTCCAACATAATAAAGCAGTGATTCTCACTATAATGCCCTTACATATACACACTTCCTCATCTTCATTTAACCGAAATCAATCAAGTTATAATTAAATTATAATTGTAGAAATCAGACAGAAGGACAAATAGGAAAAGGGGACGAGCCCAACCCGTAAGTCCAATCGGGTTCCATCCTAAAACAAATTAGTAATAGGAGTGTAACTCACCAAGCTCATATGTGAGATATCTAGCCTATCTGCACTTTCAATGTGCGATACTTTCACCAAGATAGAACCAACTATAGTACCATGTAGGAATCAGACACGAGCCCAAATAGAAAAAATGGACGTGCAGAAGACCCAACACATAAGCCCGGTGATATTTTATTCTAAAATCAATTGATAACATGAGTAATAACCCACTAACCTTAACATGTGAGAAATCAAACTTCTTCACTTTCAACGTGGGATACTTAAATAATAATATTAGAATGTCTTTCTATATTGGGCATCCTAATGTGATATCAGAGCCACTGAACTCATATCGGTGTCTAGTATAAGTGGAGTGTTTGTTAATACTCCCTCCAATTATTATTTTTATATTTGTACACTTTTCTTTCTGGGATGGTATTTTTATATTGGCACCTTCCTCTTTTGTTAAATCCTAGGTTATTTTCATCCACAAAATTTACTTTTTGTTTTCCCAGTTCAACCTACACCACTCAATTTTAGAGGACCAATATTTAGATACCAGATGGAGTATATATATTGTTATCCCACATTAAAAAAAGAGAGAGTTAAAATACTCTTTTTATCAGCCATTACAGATTTACAGTTAAGAAGAAGATAGAACCCAGTGAACTTGTGCCATGTCCTCATTGGACCTTCTAATAAGGGATCACATATGCTCAGGAAGATTTAACGTAATCATCACATGCTTAAACCAAATAAGCATAATAAAGTAAAAACTAACAACATGATTAAGTGGTCAATGGTAGCTGGACTGGAGGAGTGGTTCCGATTATCAATGTGGAGTTCTGGCTTTTCCATCCAACCAATTATAAAAGAATCCGATTTTTCCCCAAGAATTAATCGTTTTTATCTTTCACCAATTAAAATTGCAGTTATAAAATAAAATGAGTATTCCCGGTTAAATTGTCAACTTGCTTTTTGAGCATTATTCTCTATTAAAGGTTGACCATATATTTAAATAGATATATGGGCAGTAATATTATCTTATGTGATATTGTTGAATTCTTCGTAACAGATAATTTTTAAATATCAACTTTTTATTTGTCATTATTATACGTGGTGAACATATTAACGGTCAAAAATACTTTTTGAACAGCGTGGTAGTGATTGTTGTGCAATGTAAACTGAGACGGAGGGAGTAAAGTGCATTTATGCCCTCCAGTTCCTTGTTAAGTGCATAGATATCCCTCAGTTTTTTGAAATTGCACATTTATCCAAGTTCCTTGTTTAATGCATATATACCTCTCAATTTTTCAAAGCCGGTATTTGGCTATAGGGGCATATGTGCACTTTCGAAAAATATGGGGAGTATATGTGCACTTTCAAAAAACATAGAGAGATATATGTGCACTTTAAAGAGACTAGGGTATGTATATGTCCATTAGACAAAGAATTGGGGAGATAAATGCACTTTTTCCAAATATAATATAATATAAATAGCCATTATAGCATGACACTTCATCAATAACAGACGGGGAAATTTTATTTGAAAAATAAATGGGAAAAATACAAAACTGTTCTATTATTTTCTGAATGTGCCAATCTAATCATATAAAATTCAAAAGTGTGATTCTAACCCTAAATTTATGAACAATTGTGCCATTATGCCAAATCGTACTATTCTGGCGTTAATTGAATGAATTCAAGCGTTGACATAATCTAAAAAGATAAAAAAAAATACCCCTTGATTAAAAATAAAGTTGTATGTAATATTCTACCCTTACACACAACCGTTGCTCCACCGCACGCCATCGTCGCACCACCACCCTCCAATTTTCGCCATCACCTCGCCACCGTCCACCATCATCTCCCGCCAACCGCCACCATCTTGCTCATCCCATTCTGAAACCCAGAAAACCCCACCATCCGCTACCATCCCGCCTTGACACCTTCGCCCGCCTCGACATAACCGCCCACTACCATCTCAAAACCCCCCACTACCATCTCAAAACCCCCTGTGCCCAAAAATTAGAAAACCCCCAAAAATCCCCAACCCCAACTCGGCTCCTGTGTACTACAACCGCAAAACGTGACGTCGTTCGCAACGGAGGGTGGCAGAGGCACCTTCTTCACTCCCAATGCGACGTCGTACAGTCGGAGTAGCGGGAGTTTTTTAATTTGGTGAAGACAGAGCAGATGGTAAAGAAGATGAGATGGTTTTTTGATTTAGGAGATTTTTGGTGAGAAGAAGAAGATACAAGGGTAATATCGTCTTTTCGTGTTTTCCAAGTTTATATATATTTTAAAAGTGTATGTATAATGGTTACTTTAAAGAATTTCGGCCACAATTCGGTTGTCAGTGTTAGATTGACACTTACAAGCAAATAATAGGATTAAATTTGCATTTTTAAATTTTGCAAGACTAGATTGAAATTTTCGATATGAACATAGAATTATTTAGTGGTTAGCTCAAATAAATTTATATTACCTATGGTAGCTGGAGACCCTTTAATGATATCGATTAAGGATCATAACACCAGAGTTCGTTCATCTTGTAAACCAATACTCCTGCCTTTTTTTCTTTTCTGAAAAGACCAATATTCCTGCGTTCAAATTCTTTTTTATTTATTTTATCCATGTTTGAAGCAAAATTCTGCATAGCATATTTCAGTGCTAAACCAAACAGTCTCCCTCGCAGCCATTAATTGCTTACATCGTAGTAATTAAGCTAGCCGTCGTGTTTGTCAAATTGTTACTAATTAATTATCTTTCAAAAAAATTTGTTACTTAATTATCTTTCATTTTTTTGTTACTTTATTAATTATTATTTCCATTGAGTTTGAATGCGTGCACGCTAGCCAGGTAAGATTAGTTGAGAGAAACAAACGCAGCCTTATAAATTAACATTAAAAAACTGAGTGCACCCGAACCAAGTTCGATTCCTTGCGTAAACTAAGAGAAAAAAAAAACAAACTCGTGTAATTAAACTATCTATATTATTTTTATATTAATTAATAAGTGATTTATCTGTGCATGCTGACTCTGCACCATGTGGTAATTGGTATGATTCAGATAAGTATGGTATCTTAATCCAGTTCAACTCAACTTAAATTTAATTTTTTAATTAGAATTTAGTTTAATTTATTACAGTTTAATTTTATTATTAGTACTATTTTAAATTTATTTAGTCTTAATTTAGCTCCACTCAAATAAGATCCAGCGAAAAATATATGACTAAAGCACTCTATTTGACTAATTAAGTGTAGTGAGATTTAGAGTGTAAGATAATAAATAACCAATGTTCTGAATGGATGTTTGTTTAAGAGATTAGTACTCCCTCCTGTCCCTATGTTCATTTTTTAAAACATTTTTTTAACCTATGTTTGACCGCCGATAACTTTAATTGCATATGATAACGCATTATAAATTTTTATTTTTTTAAAAAATACACGTTACGAAGAATTCAAAAATATCTCACATTACATCCGTTATTGTATACAACAAAAGTTGTTGATAATCAAACATGCTATGAAAAAAAGTGCAGTTAAAGGGAGCCATATACAAGGGACCAGAGGGAGTATCTGCGCGAAACCTTATGCTAAAACAGAGAGATTATAAACCTAGAGCGAGTATTGTGACATGCGGCATGTCCATAAGCTTATAGACATGCCACTTTTTTTTTATCTCATACACTGCATTTGTTAAATTACACACTCCCTCCAGTTACGGAACTAAACCAAAAATTTTAGGATGGCCAGATGTTAACTAAATTTTAGGAGGGCGGATGTTACCAAAATTTTACCAGGACTGATGGAGAATAAATGTATATTTGCCCCTTCATTCGCCGGAGGTTGCCACTGACTCTCTCTGTCATAACTTAAACTGCACACTTTAACTTTTGACAGTGACTAAAAAAATATTTGACCATTGATATCTTTAACCATGTATAATTAAAAATTATAAAAAAAATTAGTATTGTGAAAATAAACATTAAAACGAATCTAACACTATGCCACATGATAATATCCTTACTTATATATCAATATAATCTTATAGTTTAAATTAGTCAATTTTGACTAAATAAATAGTACAAGTGCACGTTAAGGGAGTGCTAAATCTTGAAAATATTTTTTTATATTATATATTTTTATATTTTCACATTCAAATACATATTATTGTTTTTAAAAAAAAGTTTAAATTATAATATTTAAATTATAAAAATTACAATATTTAAAATTAAAACTGCCGTGGACTGGACTGAATATAAATTTAAAGAAGGCCGCATTTTTCTTGATATTTTCCCGTGAACTTAATCTTTAGAAGTTTGCAAAATCCATGAGTGGGAACTTTACTTTACAAAAAAGCGGAGTCAGAAAGGAAACTGAGTCGTGAATTCAACACGAATGGGGAGACTGGGAGGATTGACCAAATATTGACGCGGGTGGGCACGCAAATCGAGACTGTGTAGCCCGTGATCTGCTGACATTTGGCCCGTTTGGAATGGGGAGGCCGCATTTGGGAAGCACGAGGTTCTTGCGGCAAACCCGGCCCCCGCTCACATGAAATGCCGAAACTCCTCACTATATTTTCCATGCTTCTTGCTTTTCTAAATTACTGCTCCTTCCCAATTTTTTATATTGACCATGATTTTTAGATCGGCACCTTCCTTCTGCAGTAAATCTTAAGATATTTTAATCCATTAAATTTACTTTTTACTCTCTCAATACAATGTCCTCCGCCCATTTGACTTATTTTTTTAAAAAATTGTGTCCATTATTTAGTACCAATACTTTGCGACCAGAGGGAGTATGTGCTTTGCACGAACATGAATATAGATATTTTTATATATAAATATAGATATAATTTGTAATATAAATTAATTATTGAAAAAAGTATCCATCCCTTAAAAGATGATTTTTTCATAAACTATGAAAAATCAAAGTTTAAACTACAAATTAGAAGAAATAGAGATAAAAATTTTGGGTTGCATTAATCGGGTTATAATCTTATAACTATTGCACGTTGTATAATGAATTTTTAATATTCAAATTGAAATATTTTACCTTTCTTTTATTTTAATTAAACCTCATCTTTACATAAAACTATGGAAAGACGGTCTCTCTAAAAACTTTGTCTTGATAAAATATTTATAAATATCACTTTAGTGAACCAACGTTATCATTATTAACATTGTATGCATATAGATCCATATAATATGGTAAATGATCGAAGTTTTAAAGATTTGATTATATTATCATGTCATTGCACGGTTTATGATAATTTTTTTAAATAATCATGCAACTTTTTATTAAAATATTTGATTTTGATAATATTTTTTGCTAATTAAACTTCATGCAATTGAGTTATATATGTCCATTTTCTTCTTCTTCAACCTTTTTTTTTAAAATTATTGTGATTACTCCGTACATCATTTTCAGACAAAATCAATAGTAAAATTTGGCCATTTCCAGTAACACCAATAACGGAACCAGGGTCAAATATGAGGAAGGACTTATTTATAAT
This sequence comes from Rubia tinctorum, assembly GCA_032355605.1. Taxonomy (NCBI): domain Eukaryota; kingdom Viridiplantae; phylum Streptophyta; class Magnoliopsida; order Gentianales; family Rubiaceae; genus Rubia; species Rubia tinctorum. The sequence goes on from JAULKM010000010.1 coordinate 7,877,836, forward strand.
GATAAAAAAATTATACACGTTAGATCTAAAATATTTAAACCAGAGGTATCATAAGAAATTCATGATTAATTGATTGAAATGGAAAAAATACAAAATGTGAAGTTTTATAATTTGATAAAAAAATATATATAAATTCATCATCTTAGAGAAACAAATAAAATTTATATAGTTTTAAAATGTTAATATTTTATAATTATTAATTATAAAAATCAATTAAAACTTAATATTAAAATATAATATAATATACCTTAATGAATTCATTTTTTGATATTATCAATGGATATGTAATAAAATAAGTCATTTATTAAGGTTAATTAACAAAAATTAAATAAAGTATTACAAGAAAATTTGTAAATAAAATTTACAGACTATTAAATATTTTATTTGAAAGGATTTACATATAAAATATTTCAATACAATATCTATTATTTATATAAAGCATTCTATATTAATTTGTTTTCTCAAAAATTAAAATTATTAGAAACACTTAAATAATCAAAAACAATACTCCATCTATTATTATAGATGTTTAACATAGTAATTTTGAATATTTTTTAGGTAAATTAAATTGCATGGGGAGAATCAATTACAGACATGGAAAAAAGAATAAGTAAATGAAATTATTCACTTATTGTCAAGACATGAAGTTTGATAATATTAAAAAGATGTATCAAAATGGAATGTGTATCAAATTTAAAAATAAGTATTATGAAAGGATGTGTATTCTCATTAATAGGATAATATAATTAATCATCAATTGAAAGCATTGAAATATTTAAAAAAAAATATTTAAAAATCTTGGGGAAGTTGCTTGCATTGGAAATTAGGGATTAGATTTAAAATAATATTACCTTTTCAATAAAATTTTAAAGATGATGTGGAATTTTGTGTGAGTGACATGAGGCATTAATGGCCTCTTTTAATATATACTACTAGATAACACCCGTGCATGTGAATGTGAATATTATTATATAAATATATATTTATATAATTTAATTTGTTGATAAAAATATTAATAAATATCACTTTAGAAAAATAATAGTATTGTTATCAACATTGGACGCATACGGATTTCATAGAATATGAAAGATGATCAAAATTTTGAATATTTGATTGTAATATCATGTCATTGCGGTAAAATATATATTTATTATTATCATACAATTTTTTATAAAAAATTTAAAACATTTAAATTTGATGATAGTTTTTACATTTTCTTTTTCTTTCAATATTTGTTTAGTGTATTATGATTAATTGATAACATTGTACTATTTTTCGACAAGGACATTCTAGAGAATGCCATTTTTTATTAAACATTTGAGGGAATACTGGGAAAAAACTTATGTGGTTAACAAAAACTTTCGTGATCAACAAATATTGTACTTCGTGGTCAACCAGTGGTTGAACCATACACTGTCAAATATAATGAGGAGTTCATTTATAATGACAGAAAAATTATGTCTGTTAGATCTAAAAAATTTAAATTAGGGATATTGTCAACAATTTATGATTAATTGATTGAATTAGAAATATATCAATTATAATTTTTAAATTTTAATCCAAAAAATATATAAATTTATCATCTTAGATTAAAAATACATAGTTTTAAATTTTTGATATTTTATAATTATTAATTATACAAATGAAAGAAAGTTAAAATTTATGATGATCTAAATTTAATATTAAAATTAAAATATAATATACCTTAATGCGTTAATTTTTTCCTGAGAAAATCTTGAGAGAGGCCGTCTTTCTATAGGCATATGGAAAGACAGAGTTGAAATAAAATTATAGAAAGAAGTAAAAAAATTTAGTTGCAATATTAAAATTTTACTATGCAACGTGCAGTAATTATAAGTTTATGACCCGATTAATGCAACCAATTTTTTTATCTTGATTTATTCTAATTTGAAATTTAAACTTTGGTCTTTTCATAATTTATGGAAAGACGGACTTTCAAGAGACGGGCCGACCCATTTTTAATACAATTACCAATTACATATTGATATGTACTAAAAATATGTCATTTCTAAATATTAGTTAACAAAAATAATATAAAGTCATATAAATAGACAGAGTCTTATGAAAGATCGCCTTTTCATAGGCATGTGTAAAGACGTGGTTGAATTAGAATTATGGAAAGGTAAATGTTTTAGTTGAAACATTAAAATTTTATTATGCAACGTGAAATAATTATAAGTTTATGATTCGATTAAATGCAATCCAAAAATGTTATCTTGATTTCTTCTAATTTGCAATTTAAACCTTGATTTCTTCTCTCTCATAAGAATACCTATTTTAGGTAATGTGATAGTGAAGCTGTTAGAGCTAAAAAACCAGGTAGAATCCTTGTAATCAATTAAAATCCATATTATAGGAAAGTTGTTGGACTTGCTCTAACAAATGGAGATTGAGAATACAAAAGGAACATGCATTCTCATAGATATGGTATGATTAATTACTCATTAATTGAAAAATAGTGAAGTATTGGAGGAACATTGAAAATGCAGAAGAGATTTGCATTGTAAATTGGGGATTGACTTTATAAAATATGACATTTTCAATTAATTTTTAAAAAGTGACAAGGAATTATGTGTGAATGTCATGTGGCAAAAATTATGTGTGAATGTCATGTGGCAAAAATGACCTTCTTTAATATATACTATAAATAGATTTTCAATTAATTTTAGAAAGCTACGTGGAATTATGTGTGAATGTCACGTGGCAAGAATTATGTGCCAATGTCATGTGACAAGAATTATGTGCCAATGTCATGTGACAAGAATGACCTCTTTTAATATATACTCCCTCCGTCCCAGAGAAATTGGCACAATTATTTTTCAATCGATTTTTTATGCAAGATGAGGTGGAAGTGTTCATGGGAAATAAAATAATGGTATTTTAGTAATGGAAGAGTTGACTAATAGATTAAATCAACCTTTTGATGGATAATATAGTAAATGTATAAGTTCACTTTTTTGTCATTTTAGGTAAGAATTGAATTGTGTCAATTTTTGTGGGACAGATGAAAATAGAAATTGTGTCAATTTCTCTGGGACGGAAGGAGTACTATAAACTATAGATTTTTCAATTAATGTTAGAAATTGACATGGAATTATTTGTGAATGTCATGTGACAATAATTATATGTGAATACCATGTGACAAAAATTATTTGTCAATGTCATGTGGCAAGAATGAGCTCTTTTAATATATACCATAGATTAGTACAACCAAAAATTTTATATACTCCCTCTGTCCTAACCAAATATGCACAATTTTCTGTTGTGTATGTCCTAAATAAATATGC
>JAULKM010000010.1:7909218-7929560 GCA_032355605.1 Rubia tinctorum
GAGAGAAGGAAGAGTATTTTCTCTCTCTAGCCTACTCTTGAAGATGAAAAATGGGCATTAACTTAAACCCTAGTAGATAGAGGTTCATATATATTGTAGTAAGGAATTGAGCCTTGAAAAGGGCCCAAAATGACCAAAGAAAACCCTAGCAGCCGCAATTTGCACGGCTAGTGACGAACGACATTGTCCATGCAGGTCCGTGTAAAATAGCACATGTGCCACGACATGGTCCGTGCAGCCTCATGCCAGGAGGAGCTCACGGACCTGCATGAGTCGTGGGCTGGTGCTTCCTCTGGAACTTCTGATTGGCGCGCCCCGTGACGTTTGGCGGTGTCCGTCAGTTGGATGATGTTTTTGCTCAGAAAAATGGTGCGACCCATGCTATTTTTCACATCCCGTGGGCTGGTCTTGACTTTTGGGTCTTGGAACAGCATGGGCCGTGTAAAACGGAGTGGCCCATTTCCATACTTAGCCGTTTGGAAGTGAATTTGGAGCCTTGGTGCAACGTACAGCCTGCACGGACGTGCACGACACGTGTAAGGACCTTTGCACGGTCCGTGTAAATTGCATGGGTTGTGAAAGCCACTTTGCACGGGCCTGCACTGATGGTTTTTGCCTCGTGCATGGACCATGTCGGCCGGTTGGCCGGCTGATTTGTTTGCTCTACTACGGATGAACCGTTGATCCAATTTGAGAGTTCTTCTAGCCAATTTTATAGTTATCAAGAAGACAAATCAAATAGTTCCACCCACAAAGCCTGATTCTTACGGATCATTCCCAGAACTCCGTGCAACTCTCAGACTACAATTCTTTCGATTCTTTGTGGCCTGCTTGAACTTCGAATTCTCCTTTCCCCCCGGCCCAATTCCATCTACTACCATACTTTGGAGTCCGTGGCCTTCAATCTACTACCATCCTTGTGAATGACCTTCGATATCTTCTACCATATTTGCGAATGACCTTCAAATATCTTCAACCACCCTCGGTGATGGCCTTGTACAAAATGATGATGAAAAAGTACTCATTGGCAACCTACTAATGAGATTGTAGAGGGAGATCTAAGAGCTCGTGAATACAAAGTGTCCATTAGTTTCAATTAATTCTACAAAACTCGGAATTTAGACAAGAAAATTAATAATGGCCGTTTAAACCCTTTGTCGTGTAAACCTAACTAAAACTAGCAATCAACCAAACAAAAGATGATAATAAATGTGTCAAGTGCATCAATTAACGCATGCATAAAGGTGCAAGTTAAAATACCACATGCGTGCACAGAAATTTACCATCATGAATGAACATAAAGCAAAAAACCCAAAATCAATGAACATGTTACCATAAAACACTGACAAATTCAACAAAATGTTACCCAAACATACGGATCAGGGAAGATCAGGGACATACAAAGAGTTTTCAAAATAAATAACACCAGAGAGCATGTAAAAACCATAAATCTTTACTTTTAAACCATAATTGTTCACCTTTAAAATCGTTCTTCAACCAGATCTACAAATTTGAACACCAAACTTAGCATTTAAACACAAACCTCAAACGAAAAGGAAGAAACAGAGCATATAGTTACTAACACAACAACATTTCACGCTCGCGTTTTCAAATAAACCCATAAACTTACTGATTGAAGCTAAAAAAGTGTTTAAAAGGGGTTGAGTCAAGCAAGAACAACACTAATCAAGACGCCAAGGGCTTGCAGCTCAGTGAATTGAGAGGAATGGAGATGAAATGAGAGAGAGAGTGATGAGAGAAATTTGCGAGATTTGAGAGGAAATTTGAGAGAGATGAAAGGATAAAGGAGCATTAGATGGAGTAAATGGAGCATTGGAAGAATAAATGGAGGTTGGATTGAATAGATCTTACAAACAAAAATCAATCATGGGTGAGCCTTGGGATAACCAAAAGCTGGACCCGCGTGATAAAAAGATCTTACAAGTTGAAAACTCAAACCTTAATCCGTTACTAATCAACCAAAAAAACCCATAAATTACACACAACTAAAAGGTGTTTCTGGTCTTTTTCCACTTTGTCAAATAGGCCATTTTGGGCAAATGTCAGCTTGTGCTAGCCTGGGGCAATCCATAATGGAAGTTGGCAATTTGACCAGGGACGGAGGGAGTATTAGAAAGTGCATATATAACCCTACATAATTCACATAATTGCAAATATAATCCTGTGATAATTAAAAGTACAAATATAAACCTAGATAGCTAGTTTATGTGCAAATATAACCTTTTCTGGCAGTTTAATGTTGTATTTGATTGAAAATACAATTTTACCCTTATAAAAATAAAAGAAAAAAAATTAAAAAGTGAATTGACTGTCATACCCCAAACCCTAAACCCTAACCCATTCTTCTTCCCTCACCCAGCTCTTCAATCGCGTCTCTGCTTCCATTTCTCCCCCTTTCTTCTGTTTTCATTTCTCCACCGAGCCTTTGCTTCCATTTCTCCTCTTTCTTCCGTTTCCATTTCTCCACTGCGCATCTGCTTCACCGGAGTTAGCAAATCGAAGCTCCAATCGAAGCTCAGCTCCGTCGCACCTCTGCTTCACCAGAGGCAGCAAATCAGAGCTTTAATCAAAGTTATGTGCCACCGTGCCTCAGCTTTATCGGAGACAACAAATCAAAGCTCAAATTTAAGCTTCGCTCCATTTCCACATATGTACTCCCACCAATCTAGCTTCGAATTCGACGAACGGTTGGGAAATTGGCCGTAGGCGTGGCGGAGGGAGGCACTGGTGATGGTGCTAGGGCAAAGGGATACGGTGGTGTTGGTGCTAGGGCGAAGGGGTGGGTGGTTTCGTTCAATCGTGGAGGGGTGCTCGTTATTCAATTGCATCAGGAGTGGCTGGAAGGGGTGGGGCTGGTAACGCATGCAAGATCGGGGATGGCGATCGTGCTTAAATGGACGTCGGAGAAGCTCAGACTAGCGGAGGTGCTGGGGGTGGTGCTGGGGGTGGAAGGCAGATGGGGTGAACGCGTCGGCAAGGCTGGGCGTCTGCAGAAGGTCGTTGGAGGTGTTGAGGGTGGAAGTTGGTGGTAGGGCTGGCTGGAATGTGGTGAGGGTGGTGGTGTCTGGGTTGGAAGGCGGTGGTTGACCGATGACAGCGGCGCAGCGGAGGGGTGGTCTGGTGGTGGTGGTGTTCAGTGGTTGGGGCTGGTGGGCGGAGGGTATTTTTATCTTTCAAATTTTTAGTTTAGCCCGAAAGGGTATTTTGATCATTTTCAGTCGATCAATGGCCATAAATGACCAGTTAATGCTGGATTATAGTATTTAGATTATATTTACACTTATTTAAATTAGTTAGGGTTATTTTTACGCTAAAAATTATCTTAAGCTTATTTGTGCACTTACTAAAGTAATATAGGGTTATATTTGGATATATCCCTTGATACAATAGGTAAATTCAACTGTAAAATGGATCTCATCAGAGGGCAAATAGTACTGCACATCCATTTGCCAAATTACCTAAGAGCAATCTTTGAGATTTTTTATGCATTCCCAACTTTGTAATATAAATGGTCAGTTAATAAAACGAATTTTTTCCTCAAGAACTAATTTATTATCCATTTTCTTCAGGCGACCTTTCTTAAATTATGGAGTATCTAATCCTCAGTTGCAATTTTCGAAAAAAAATACTATTAGTTTTTATCCTAATTGATGAAAAATATTGCATACTATGCAAAAACAACAAATTTTACATTGTAGTTTTCACTTTAGAACATGTAGTTGTATAGTAATATATCGCATATGTTTTATATAATTTTATGAAGTGAGATTCGGTTAAAAATCTAATTTCAAGTTCAGTGAGGCATTCAAAAATGTTTATACACTAACATTGTACAAAAATCTAATTTCAGGTTCACTAGGAATGACAAGCAAATATTCAACCCGCGTTCTTAAGAATGTTTGAAGTCAGCCTTGAACAAGATTAAACAGAGTATGATACGGTCCTTTTTTAAAAAAAAAAAACTGAAAATGGATCAGTGGAAGTAAATTGCAGTAGAAAGTGCTTTAAAGAGACTGCTCTCTACATCCTAAAACTAATGGCACAATTATTTTTTCACAGTTTTCAATGATCATGTTTAACCATCAATATCTTTATCTGCATATAATAATTCCGCATACAAAATGATATATAGAAAATAGATATTACGATGAACCTAACAAGATACATTTATTATGTATATATTAATTTTATTCTGCGTCGAAGTTTCAAAAATTTGACTTGAAAAAATTAATTGTGTCATTAATTTTGTAACGGAGGGATTACTATACTTTGTTTTGACATTCTAAGAATCCTGCACTAAAACTCTATTACCTATATTGCATAAAATTATATTCTCAGGAGATGGACAGACATGGCGAAAAATGAAGTATGGGATAGAGTTCTAGGATAAACGGAACACCAGGCAAAGAGCATTAAACACATAGTTCCATTGAGAAATAAAATCAGAAAGAAATGCCACAGTACAGTTTTGATAAGCAAATCAAAACAAAATGATAGAAGAATGCTTGAACAAAGCTTATATTGGGAGATCGTTGTCCTACCTCTTAAATATACAATTTCAAACTCCAATTACGTCCTACACTACAACATATTAGATAGTAATAAGAGGGATCGTCTACAAAGAAAAGAGATTTTCCTAAATGTTCATGCATATAACATTAAACGTAAATACACGTACATATATGTGTGTGTGTAGATCGGGGGAGGGGGCGGGGGTTGGTTGGTTGGTTTGGTTTTCTAAGTTATGAAATTGAAAGACAAAACGACTAGCAAATAAAAGATGGTAAGCTAATCATGCAATTAAGCAACAAAGATTTGATTAGACACAAAGTAAGGGACCTTGTGCACAATTGATTTCCACTTCCAAGTCTCTTATTGATCATTGAAGAAATAATCTATTTAATCATCTTGATTACCTATTGTGAAGGTAACCCTCTCATTCTTTTTAAGTGTAATTTACAAGAGTGATCAATGATTCTTAATAAACCTCACTAATGACTGTTTTAGGTGATCAACATCAAAGATATCCCATTAATGGAATTATTCACAAAGAAACAGCAAACTTGATAACACCTACAAACATTTAACCAAATGTCTAGACATTTAACAAATTAATCCACTCTCGAGAGTTAATCAAGAAAGTTCAACATTCAAGACTCTCCTATTTTTGCTAGCTTAGGACAAACATGACAAATAGTTCAACATGGAAGGGATCTGGTGAGACAGGGGATTTATGTGAAACAAGGGAGTTATGTCAGCCATTAAATAACATCTACTTCAACCAATCACGAGAAGGCCTTCAAATCCAAGCCAGCAACCCTTCTCGCGAGAGACGATTGTTTTCTCTATTTTCTTTTATATTTTAAAATTGAATTTGTTTTTTGGGCTTTTCTTTTGTTTCCTCCCCCTTAACGTGAATTCACTTTTCGAAATTGTCCGCATCTTTCCTAGCATTCCTGCAGTTCCCCATTTTCTTCTTCAAAATTTTCAACTTTTTTTTTATGGTAAGTTTTTTTAACTTTGAATGAAAGAGGGAAAAAGAAAACCCATGACTGTGTTCCATAATTCTATTAAGCCAGAATACGGCCTTTTATTGGAAATATGTTTTATTTCATTGCACTTATCCATCATCATTCATCAATATAGTAAATGAATACGTGTTTTGAACATAAAATGACATGTATAATTATTTTTTATGGTGTCGACGGATATTGGGGATCTGTGCGAGGAGCTTTATAAAAGCAGAGGGGCAGGAGAGTACCTATCTGTTGTACATTAAGGAAAACACACCTTCAGACTACATTTGAAGCACTTACAAGCTGCGGTAGAAGCACCTACCGGTTGTACCATTAACCTATTTTATTTTAATTTTTTTGTAGCACGTACAAGTTGTAAACGAAGCACGCACAGGTTACCGTTGAAGCACTGCAAGTTGTGGTAGAAGCTCATACAAGTTTTACTTTAAGCGCATGACCATGAACTAATTCTAAGTTGTTTTTGTAGCTTGTCCAAATTATCAAGAAAGCACTTACATATTACACTTGAAGCACTCCTAAGGTGTGGTTGAAGCACCTACAAATCTACTTTAAGCAATATGAACCTATACTTATTAATTCCAAGTTGTTTTTGTAGTATGTCAGAGTTATAAAGAAAGCATCTACATGTTACACTTAAAGCACTCCTAAGGCGTGGTTGAAGCACATACAAGTTAGTCTTTAAGCCCCTTAAAGGTGTATTTATTCCAAGTTGTGTTCGTAGTATGTCCAAATTATAAAAGAAGCACTGATAAGCTGAACTTGAAGCACTTACAAACTATGGTAGAAGCACCTACCAGTTGTACTTTAAAAAATAAGAGCCTATATCTATGAAGCACTTACAAGTTGTGGCAGAAACACCTACCAGTTGTACTTTAAGTACCATGAACCTATTCTATTTCTATGTTTTTGTTGCGTGCACAAGTTATAAAAAATAAATCTACAATCTACAATCTACAATTGAAGCACTTGTAAGTTGTGGTAGAATCAACTACAAGTTGTACTTTAAACACTTACAAACTATAAGTGAAGTACCTACAAATTATAAAAATGCCTTACATTTTTTACTTGAAGCACATATAAGCTATACGTGAAGAACCAACAAAATATAGTTGAAAAACTTAAAGGATATAGTTGAAGCACCTTTCATCTATACTTTTCCATTTTGTTACTGAATGCATGGTTTGTAGTTTTTTTTAAAGTTCTACTATGTAGTTTCTTTTTGGTAGATATTTTCTCTAGTTATTCACTCGTGCAATGCACAAAATCTTTGAATTTGGTGATAAAAAATATGGAGCACAATTTGCTCAAATAATAACAATGAACATCCAACATAATTATAAGACCAAAAGAAAAACAACATCAACAACTTCCTTTACTTCTTTGATGAAGAGTAAAGATTTCTTTATTTGAACATACACGCAACACTTGAGAACGACAACATTCAATTTTTTTCTATTTCGATGACACAATATCATATTCCCAATTGCCTGATTTTCAGTCCAAATCAAGCCTTCCACTTCCAGCAGTTCACACATCAACCAGTAGTAGATCTCTTTGATGTTGAGCTCTGTTCTCCATGGCTCGGGGCGCTCCGTAAGGAACTAAATGTTGTGTTAGAACTTGGAAGGAATTAGCATACCAAGAAAAGTTAAATATGACGTTTCGATTGGATTTTGATTTTCTATATTGAATGAAAAACTTTAACAAATATGACAAATAATTGTGTACAATCATGCATGGTAAAATTGACTAACCTGTGATAGTAATCACTAGTTTGAAATTTCCATATTCGGAGAGAGCTTCCATGCATTCCTCTTTGCTTATGTTGAACAAGATGCATTCTTCTAATAGATGATGCATATGTATATCACCATTCCAATCCCATATGATAATAACATTCTTAAAGAACACAGAACAAAACAAGAAAACAATACCAAAAACAAATTCCAAAGACAAGTATAGTTCAAAACAAGTTTTGAATACCAGTTTTAGTAGTAACGAACACAGAGGAAGTCTTGAATTTTGGCCTTGGAGTACGCACTGCAACACCACCATCATCTCTAAATCCACTAAATCTATAGCAATAGAAAAAAGGAAAAAAAACTCAAAATGCTAAAACTATTTTTCATCAATTCAAATCTAAGTGATCCATAGGCCACAACTCGAAAGTTCACAAAAACGCACATACAAGGAAGGTGAACATTCTCTTTAAATAATCACCTAAACTTTAAAAATCAAAACACACTCCACATACACACTTTAGTAAAAGAAATCAGAACAAAATTTTTCCACGAATGCAAAAGCCGAGAAATTGGATTTCGATTCTAATTTCAAATGGAACACTCCACAAAAGCATAAAAACTAGAGTAATATCAAAATCAACAGACTTGGTCAGTATTGATGGTTTCAGCATTCAAACACATACTCCTAAATCTTAAATTCTGAGTTCTGAGCAAAAATAAGCAATTACAACAGTCATCAAAATGAACAACAATGGTACTTCATATCCACATAGAGTGACGGTGCAGTGCATGTAAAAAAATGAAAAGAGCAGAGTAGATCTGGCAAGCAAGTCCAGATGCTTTCCAATACAATCCTGATGCAATATATCTAAAAAACAAGGCCTAACTCAACACCACAAATTCTACACCATAGAAATGTGGCCCAATCCAAGCTAACAAGAACACATTTTAGTGCATTAACTAGGTCGGCTCATCCGGAAAAATATGCATATAATTAGAGAAACTTGAAGTTTTCAAACATCACGAACCCTAACCGATTACTATGGATAAGACATAGTCAGTGTTCTCATTCACTACTATCTTAAAACAAGAACCCTAACCGATGCATAAACCAAAATGCAAGATTTTGAGATTCAATCGAAACAAACAATCGTGAACAAGCGTAACGATAAAAAAATTGACATTCAATAAGCAAATTAATATCATATTGACAAATAATTGAAATTCAAAGTAAGTTGGACCATTAAAGCCCCAGAAAAGTGAAGGATAGGAACGATTGAAAGGCAGAGCAAGGCGAAGAGCAGCAAAGAAGGGCAGAGAGGAAGAGGTTAACGGTGGTTACGGAAGAGAGGCGATCAACAGTGGAGGAAGGCTGGGATAGGTCAGTGGCATATGAGGGAAAAGAATAGGGGGTTAGAGGCATAGGAGGTAGTTACTATCGCTAGTCGGCGGAGGAGGACAGTCGGTGACCGGGGGGAAGAAACTTAGAACGAAAATGAATTTTTAGTGCATTTTAGTTTTTTAACTCAAACGTATGTTTTAGTTATTGAATTTAACATAAGCCCTTGGATCAGATTGTTTGAATGATCCAGTTTTGGTCTCACATATCAAGGTTGTCTCACATAAACTAGGCTGTCTCATAAAAACCTGATTCTAGTTAAACATTTCCATATTTATCCAGCAATCGTAGCATCATAAACACAACTAGAAGTTCTAATTAAATGTTCTTGGATTTCATGTCAAATTATAAGAAATTGATCACTTTCATTAATTGCTAACATGTTATCTTACAAACATTTCCTATTCTTAAACTTCCAATCACATAAATGAAGCTAGCTACCACATTAAAAGCATGGAAAATGTACAATAATCAAGACTTATAAATAGGCAATAAATACTTCTCACAACATGGGCTTGTAAGCATCCATCAGTTCCTCCTATGAATGAGTTTAGCTAATAACAATCATACTAACATCAGTGCACAAATTCATACATAAACAAAGAGATAAAAGATGAAAGAAAAGAGCAAACTAGGGTTTTTGGAGAGCCTAGTTATGACAAGAGAAGAATAAATTAAGTGGTGGCCAAAAAAATCATTATATAGTACAAGAGAAAGGAAAAGAAAAAAAAAGTGAAGAATAAACCCGCCCGAGCGAATTTGAAATCGCCCAGGCGGACTGGCCTATTTCCAATCTCTTCGTGTCGATTCCTCGTTTCTTTGTTTCCTTGCCTTCTTGTCTTAAAATCATTGATTCTTCTTGCATTCAATCCTCAATATCTTTTATTCATGGCTTCAAAATTCAACTTCTTTCCTTGATAGAGAAAACTCCCTGGAAAAGTAACAAGAGTACAAAAGTCTCTCTTAACTTTCCTAAGAGAATTTCAAGGCAAATGACATAGTCTGGACCACAAAAAGCTTCAAAGTAATTCAAAAGTGTCTTAATAATACCATATGAATTGACCCTATCAAATCCCTCTACACTTAAACATAACTCGTCCCCGAGTAAAAAAAATTAAGATTCAAGGTTCAAGCATGAAGTTGATAAATTAAATTCCTATCCCTAATAGTCCCCATCAATCTCTCACAAAACTCTCACCACCATCAATCACAAAGTACAAATCAAGTGAGAATTAGTTTTTTTTCACGCCTCAACCCAAGTCCTAATTCCTACTCAAAACCTTCTGCCATTCAATTCTATAATTCCCATACAACATTCCAAATAGCAAATTGATTGTCCAAATATCCAATGACACAAAATGATATTAAAGAAATCATATCACGAACTCAAGTACATACTTTATTCTATACCAATATATAAACCCAAACGAAGTAGATAAATAATCAAAATTTCCAAGTTCTCTACTTCATTTTCCCACTAAGTTAAACATAACACCAAGAAAACCGATGATACTAGGCTACCCAAATCATCCTCTTTTTTATTCTTTCTTTTTTCCGAAACCTTGACCTCAACACCATCAAATAAGTAAATTCAACATTTTTTCTCTCTTTCTCTCATTTTTTCTAGGAGTGCTTTCGGGTTTTCATCCTAGTCACACACCATTTTTATTTAGACTCACATTTCACCCACATTTAGCCTCTTTTTTTTACCTATGCCCTTCTTTTAGGTTTTTGACTTATCCGGACTCCCAATGTTACCTAAATTTCCCTCTCGGGTTTTCAAATTAGCGGGATTAATATTTTTTATTTTCTTTTCTCATGCGTTTCCAATAAAAAGAGTTGCGACCTACACTTAAAGTCATACATTGCCCTCAATGTAAAACACGTAAGGCAATAAGTTTCAAAACTAAAGGGAAAGGGAAATTAACTTACAAGCTATTGGCTCGACGATCTCCCAAAATATTGTTGCCAGTATTGGGCCTCCCAAGCATCTTGATCCTCATGGTGTTTCCTTCGAGTTTCTTTATTGCTAATAAACGCCGGGTGTCCACCATCTAGGTTTGGGCTGAAGTGACGAACCATTATCACAATGTCTTAAATATTATCCTCCATGGATGTTAAACTTAAGTTGGCATGGACATTATACTCCACTTGGCCTTCCCACTAGAGATTTTACTCTTGATGAAAACTATCCCACCTAGCGTTTTGATCCTCTCGGAGGCCACACACCTCATGCAGCAAGTATTAATAGGATATTTTAGGTGAATGTGTGTTGGTAGGAATACCAACTACATTTTAAGTGGTCATGGGAGTGTGATTCACTTCCATCTCAAATCCGGGCTTGTATGCCAAGTCCGGTTCGATGTGTAATGCTTCCACTAGGGTGTCTTCCTCAAGGTTTGTCCTCTCCGGTTGAGGAAGGATCATGAACTTCACTCTTCTCCCATACAACAAAATATACTCTTTATATATCTCAATGGTTGATGTCATGCCCGATTTATATAGCCTCTTGAGTGAGAGGACGTATGAATCCCTAAGGCCTAGTCTCGGTAGATCCTTCGGTACTTGGATGTTCAAATGCTTAGCTAACATCACGACCATACCGCCCATGGAGAATTGACCTCATCAACTTTCATTGGTGGTTTTCTAACAACATTTTATCACCCCAAACATTTACCCAATCCGAATGCCCGAAGTCAGCACTTGTTATTGCCCAAAGAAACTTGATGTCTTCATGGGGAGAATGTGTAGGCTCTCCATGGAAAAAGAAGGTTGAGGCTAATAGGCGTTGAATGAAGCTGAAAACAGGATGTAAAATCGAGGAGTTTCTATCTTTGCAAGTCTGGGCCCTCTTGGTTATGGTTTACAAAAGTCAGTGTCATTATAAGAGAAAGTGGTTTCATACTCTTTATTGTACTCATAATTACACTCGAAATCCCTTTTCAAGTTAGTGTAGCTAGCTTACTTCATGTTTCACATAATTTAAATGGAAGGTGATATATGGTAAATACTTACCATCCTCATCCACCAGGTGTAGGTGTTTCTCTACGGTGACTAAGAACCTCAATGTGTACCTCTCAATCGTTGGAAAAATTTTGCCCATGAAATGTCTTAACCCAACCTTAGATAGAAGAACCTTGATTGGTTGCCTTAACTCGAGCACCTCCAAATCCTTGGTACAACAAAATTTTGTTTCTTGAATAGTCCAGCCCACAATCATATCTCACCTCCTTGCAAACTCTCCCGCGATGGGCTTTAACCTCATAGGTTTCCCTGTGAAATTTCTAGGGGGTCTGGAGGAACTCTCACTTTCATGTCTAACTCTTTTCTTTGGGGCCATGAGATTTTCACCACAATACACTAAACACCACAACAAGAAATGCTCCAAAAAATACCCCTAATGATCAAGAAAAAAAGCCACCAAACTCTAGGGACAAAAATGGCTCCAATAATCCTACAACCAATTGAAAATACAGCACAGCACCACAAAAATTCCAACACCTTAAATCAAGTAAGAAACAAAAACCCAAAGCAACCAAAATATATGTACAAAATTCTTCCAAATATTCTACAACAATCACAATGGTATTTTGTAGGAGTTGAATATTTACCGTGATTGTGAAGAGAATGGCTATGCAGAACACCTTTTTTAAGTATTGCCAAGCAATTCGTTGCCTTAAATGGCCAATTCAACCAACGAGAAAAAATCCCCAAATCTTAGGGTTCTTGGGAAAATTTTGGATTTGAAGGTTCTAATGGGTGGGAGGATGGATTGGATGAGTAAAGAAGAGTCTAGAATGGTGAGTAGTTTTGTGTGTTACCGGAAATAATGAATGTTGGTAAGATTTGGTGAATTTTGGATGGAGGAAATGAGTTTTGGAGGGTTCTTCAATGGAGAAGAGAGAAAAGGAAAAACAAGGAAATGGAGAGGAAGGAAGGGGGTGGTCTTTTTTTTTCATTTTCAATTTTATTCATTGGCCCATACAAGTTGCGCGGGCGGATGTCCTATCAGTTCCCCTTTTTTTATCAATGCCCACACAAGTAGTAAGGGTAGGGCAAAATCTGTGCGGGCGGATTGCCTGCCAGTATTATTTTTTCCGAATCTGTGCCCACGCATGTCATGCAGGCGGGAGAAGATCTGTGCAGGCAAATTTTCTTGCAGCATTCCTTTTCTGATTGTCCCTCATTTCATCCGCCCAGGCAACCCAATTGATCAAATATGTTTGACTGCCTTTTCTTCCTTAGCCAATTTTCTCCCACCAAAATCATCTTCAATCCTCCAATGCTATACTTGTTTTAATACTAAATCAAGGGAAACAATAAAATCGTAATAAAATAAAATAATGAAAATAACGATAAAAGCTAAATGAAATTACACCGATAGATTATCACGAATGACTATCTGGATTATCAAAACCAAGTTTATTGAACATTGTCGACACAACTCACTCTTTCTTTTGTTTTACTCACAAATTGGATCAAGGAGATCAATATCCTCTCCTTTTTCTGGCACACAGCTTTCATGGTAAGACTTCAAACGTTGTCCATTTACCTTAAAGGTCTTGGACGTAATTCCATCCAAAATTTCCACCGCACCACGCATAATACCTTTACCACTTCAAAGGGGGACAACCCTCCATGACTTTAACTTCCTCGGAAACTAAAGAAGGCGAGATTGAAATAGGAGGACATTTGAACAACATCAAAGTCCTTTCTATTAATCATCTTATCATACCATGCCTTAGTTTTATCCTTTAAAATTGCAAAATTCCCATGAGATTCTCATCTTATCTCTTCCAATTCTTGGAATTGTAGCTTCCTATGCATACTCTCACACCTGTAGCGTTCATGATCGGCCTCCTCAACTGTGTATCGATCGAAAGGCAGGGAAATTATTGGATTCATGTAACGGGTGAAGGATTTCCCAGGCCTTATCACTACAAGAAACAGATTTTTTTACCTTGGTTCTACAGGACATTTTACCCCGCTTTTCAATCCTGGAAGAACCGAGGTAAATATAGTCTGAGTAAAAGGTATCTTTTTTACCTCGGTTCAGAACCGAGGTAAAAAGAACCCTTTACCTTGGTTTTTAACCGACGTCGGTAGTTTTTGTGAACGATGTCGGTCAAAGGTAGTAGGCTGACCATTGTGGATCATACCTACGACAATGCTGAAACGGACATCGGCATACACATCGTCGAAGTTGGGCATCGCATGAAGGTATGTGATGGGTGAGGAAATGGAATAACATCGTCGAAGTCTGTGACAGTACTATTGAAAGCAATGTCACAAACCATTAGAAGGGACATTGCGCCCAGACGTTGAACAGTGATTAATACAACGTCATTTTGAGTGGCCGACGTTGCAAAAAAAATACTTCGGTTCATGCGACGTTTGTCAAGTGTCATTTTGGCAACTGATTATGCAACATCGCAAGCGAAACAGTTAGAATGACGGATGATTGTATTGATGCTTCCTTGCGTACGTTGTCTGGCATTAACAATTGCATGGGGACTACAGAAATGACAAGTTCATTTTGTAAGTCCATTAATAACTCTCATTATCCTATTACAGCAGATACATATGAAACAAAATTTATGCTAAATTTGAGCTTTCCCCAATTGATTTACAAAGAATAAAGCCAAGAGCATACGACATAAATCTTAACATGGAATGCTTGAAGGTGACGTCGTAATATTTTAATGTTTAGCGACGTCAGGTATTCATAGATGTTCAAGTCAGTTCCTGCCAAATGCGATGTCCGTAACCATTTGGTCGCATATCATACTAGACGATGAACTTACCGACGTCGCACAATGAACTCGTGTTCATACTAAAATTTGATTATTATCCAAAATCGGCCCTAATATGAACCCTTTTTCTCACTCCTTAAAAACATGGTATGATATTTGGAACACAATCAATATACATTATATAACATGTAACATAGTCAACATCCTTAATGGAAATATTCAATCATTTTTCATAGTGGAAAAACATGTAGAAGGTATGCTAATAAAATTGCTAAATGAACATGGAAAGGATGGTAAACTACCTCATTTAATTTGAATCCAGAGATGTCCATTCTAGGATACTTGTTGATTTTTGGGAGAAGAGATTAGACTGGGGTCTTGAATAGTTGAAATGTAAGGAATGAAGAGGAAGTTGTGGAGTTGGGTTAGGAGGAAGTGTGATGGATATGAGAAATTAATGGGTCTTGTTACTGAATATGATTATAATGAGACGGGGTTGGGGGGAAATTTGTTCAAAAATTTGGCTCAAAATTTCGCTCCCGCTGGAATTTTCAATTCAACCGACGTCGGTTTAATGTCGATCATTGGTTTGTTACATGTGAACCTTATGTGACGTCGTTTCTATAGGCCAAAGTATATATATTTTTAAAGTGTTGTAACAAACTCGCTGTTAAGATTGTGGGCCCTTCCAACGACCTATTTATGCCAGATAGGAACAAAATTCTTGTGTAAGTGTGAATAACAAATTGTTATCTCCAATTTTGGATTTAGACTTCTCGCAATTCCTTGTAGGGACCTACGTGCAAATCATCGGTAATCCGAAACTCGATTACGATCTTCCCGAAAATGACCTTGGTTATCAACATCTTATACACGACGTCAGCATTAAAGATACCGGTCTTATTTCCACATAGACTTCGAGCATATCTTCCCAAATGACCCTTGTATACTTATGAGTAATCATCTACAACATACTACATATCATCTACTAGCATTTTTAAAATTTATTGACGGAATTTCATTTTGTTTTTATTTCATAATAAACATGGAAATTAAATTTCATTTGATTCTATTTGGTGAAAATTATCGTTCTCAGAACGCTAATCATAAGGGTTTGAACGCAATGCTAAGAAGAATGACGGACGATTACCCCGGTTCACGCCTCTGTTAGACGGTACGCATAATTTTCGTCCGGGTGTAAAATTAACTGGTGTAGCTAGCATGCGAGAAAGTTGGGGTCATAGCGTAATTTTTGAAAAGTTTCATCATACATTATCTGAGGAGATTGTGGTCCCGTTCCATTGACAAGAGCATGACAAAATTGGAACATCGTGTTCGTGACTTAGTGATTTAGATAAAGGTATATCCATTTTTGCTTTTCGACTTCTCCCACTATGTTGGAGGGATGGAAGTGAAAATTTTAAAAGTAAACCAGCACTCCCAAATTCGATTCCAATTTTCGTTCACATGACCTTTGTAATCCCCATTCAAACTAATTAATGACCCTCGATAGTGATAAAAAATTGGCATTATCCCACTTTGACTTTCACAAAATCTTCCAATTAGTCATTGCATACTAGTAAGTAATTATGCACAATTAACTCTAAGCCCTGTATTAGGACTTTTAAAAAAATGATGGTTGGATTTTCCTTCTAAATTTTATAAAAACCTAGAATGTATAATTTCGTCTGATTCTGTGTGCTGTAATTTATTCTCCAAATTATTAACGCTCATAGTCGGGTAAAATGAGTCTCTCATATATTTATTCTAAAAAAATCATTTACTTTGTGATAAAAAATTATCTGCAGGAAATCATTACCCAACCAGAGCCAAAATCATTTAATGACTCATCTATTACCCAACCAAACCCATTAATTATGAGTCATTATTGAACCGTTGATCGATTAAGTTGATGATCAATCAATAAGTTATAAAAATAAACGGCTATAGTTTATCGATAACCCAACCCATCCAACCCATTTGATACCCCTACAAAGAAGCTAGAGAAAGTGTCTGGTCATTTTACCTAACGTAAACAAGACTCTTAACAGCAGCTTTAAATATGTTCTTCAAAGTCCTAAACATTTACTAATAGCTAGCGTCAAGATATAACAGTTGTAGATGCAGCGGAATTCGGAGAAGAAAATACTCAAAACTTAGGAAGCTTTCCAAGAAGACAGGGGAGGAGTGTCAGAGTTGATCCATGTCATATTCATATAGGCATGTCTCTCCCCCTTGACCACATCATCGGAAGCATAATACTCGAGTTCAGCCATCTCTTCAGGTGATAATTCAACCGATAAAGCCCCAAGATTCTGATTGAAGTTCTCAATCTTGGTGGTACCGGGAATGGGAACCACGTCATCTCCTTGGTGATGAACCCAAGCCAATGCAAGTTGCGCGGTGGTACATCCTTTCCTTACTGCCATCTCTGAGACGCGCTCGAATATCTGTTTGTTCTGCTCAAGGTTCTCTGCTTGCAACCTTGGAAAACCCTGCAATATGCAGAAATGATAACAAATCATGAACAAATGGGTTGCATGTGCATGTGACACCAATGTAAGATCACACAGGAAACAAAATATTCGTGTGGTGATGATTATGAATTGCTTGTCAATGCAAACTAAAAGGCTCTAGCAGTACATGATTTCCTGATACAGAATCCAACAGACAACTAAGAATCTCTAGACCATTTATCTAGCAACTAAGCTATAAGCTACCATTCAGTAGTCTACTAGAGACTTTCACTGGTTTGCAAGAGAACAACCCAACCCCAAACCCAACTCAGAGAATGCGAAAAGCGCTCCAGGAGGAGGTGCTTTACACACAACTTCTGTTAGAAGGTAGTTGTATGCATCTAATGATTTGAAAAAAGGAATCAGGCTTCAACTGTAACCTAATAAAACAGAACCAGTCCCCAGAGATATACAAGGAGCGGATAGACAGCTGGAAATGAAGTCACAGAAAGAAAAATAGTGACACAAAGATCGTCAGATTATTAATTAAACCGCCCAGGGCGGAAGACCTAAGGAGCTTACGTTTTCTGGATGATTAGGGAGATATGAAACAGCACAAAAACAAGTAACTTTACACTAACCTTGCGAGCATCATTTTCTGTCAAGTTCTCCATCACTTTGGGCCCTGTTGAAAAGAACCCCCGTCCTAGAGGGCTGTAAGGAACAATCCCAATGCCAAGTTCCCTGATAATCATAAAAGCAACGGTGTGACTACTGACTACAAACAACAGGTTCCCTTAATTGCCAACAAAAAGAAAATGCGTTTACCTGCAAGTTGGAACTATTTCGTCCTCCAAATCTCTGGCCCATAGAGACCATTCATTCTGCACAGCAGTCATTGGATGAACTGCATGAGCCCTCCTAATTGTTGAAGCGTTAGCTTCTGATAGACCAATGTACTTTACTTTACCTTCCTCGACCAATTTCTTCATTTCTCCAACCTAAAATTAGATACCAAAAACATACACGAAGATGAAGCTCTGTCAAGAGGAAAATGAAAGAAATCCCAAGACAGGATGTGATTTGCTGCAAAGCATTCACATATAGGTGACACATCAGAGTCACAAGAAGAATGTGATATTACATTACAATATGGAAATAAAAAACAAGTAACGACTGTATGTTCCTGTCAATGTTATAATAAAACCAAGGTAATGAGAGAACAACTAACCGTGACTTCAATGGGAGTGTGGGTATCAATGCGATGAATATAGTAAAGATCAATGCAATCAACACCAAGACGATTCAGACTGGCCTCACAGCAAGCCCGCACGTACTCTGGGTCACCACGAAGCGTGGTTTTCCCATCTACATTAGTAATTCCGAACTTGGTAGCTATTTGAACCTTCTCCCTCCAGCCACCTTGTAAAGCCTGTCGCAACCAAACCAATTAACCCCTAATAGAAGTCAAGCAATGGAAAAGGCTTGTGGTAGCATAATAAGAAATGTAGATTAAACTGAACATCAATGATCTCAATGCACTCAAGGGCTTGATGTAAGATCCCTTCCAATTTACTCTCTATAACACAGTTTTTTTTCCAACCAAAGTTAACAAATATTTCTTAAAACATATCAACAGTCAAACAAATTTCTGAAAAGCTAAAACGGATTCAAAAACACATAAAATTAAACACTAATATAACACTAATTTTTGCTTCGGGTCTTCATTTTCCATGAAAGCAGGCAGAATTAATAATGAAATAGGAAAAGACGAGAGCGAAGAGGCATGCCTTTCCGATGAGGAGTTCGTTGGTGTGGGGCCCATAGACATCAGAGGTGTCGAGGAAGGTGACGCCGGAAGTGATAGCGTGGTGGATGAGGTGGATCATTTCGGGCTCGGGCTTGGGCGGGCCGTAATAGGAGGACATCCCCAAGCATCCCAATCCTTGCTTCGATACTTCCAACCCCTGCGATCCCAGTTTCACCCTCGCCGCCTTCATCGCACCAGCCACTTTTTCCACACTTCTTACTATTCTTCTTCGTACTACTAATGCTAGTACAGCGGTAATAGGTTAAAAGACCTATCTATAACTATGAGCATGTGCAGTGTTCTGTAGATACCAAAAAATGAAGGTCACTGACACAATACCAAAGCTCATTGGTTCTGGTGGTGGGTTACCGTGATTTACCTCTCATATGTTGGCCCAGGTGTGGGCTGGTATGGGTCGCTCAGTGCGAGCGGATCGATCGCTTTTTGCAAAAATGCCCAGGATGATGTGGTTTACCGATTTCTTAGTAAGAAATCATTCCATTGATATTAGATTAATATTTTAATTTTCTATTTGTAATAATTTGTCAGACTAAATCAATATTTTGATTTTAGAAGTGTAATAAATGGTTGGAATAGATCAATATTTTAATATTTAAGAACTTATGTAATTTATCTAGTCGTTATAATTGGTTTTTGCTAATTTAAATTTTTATATACTTTTAAAAAAATTAATTTCTCCTATTATTTATTTTTATTTATTTTTAAAAAAACTTTTAAAAACGAAATTAATTTTTTTTTACAATGAAGGACGATATATACGTGAACGAAAAAATGAATTATTTAATAACTTTTGAAAAAATGAAATTCATTTTTGAATATTATATTGTATTATTAAATTTCAAATTAAACTTATTTTGGATGGACAAATTTATTTAAATTAAATGTTAATGGTAAAGTTAATGAGTATGATAGAGAAAATTAAGTGGGGTACAAGAATAGTAGAGAGTGGTCTCTTACCATTGTGAATAAAAAATGATGGTCTTTTAGGCCAAGTGCAGTGATAGAGACCGCTAGTGGTCTCTTACCGATTAAATATATTATTTTTCTCAATCTCTCTCTTCCACCTCACCCTAAGAGCATGTACAGTGGGGGTTTTAGAGTGAGTTGAATTAAAAATAGGAACCGAATTGGATCAATTTAAACACACAGTGGGGGGTTGGAAGCTGTCCCAATTATTCAAACCCCTGGGCCCGGGTTTGAATATGGGAAAAGCCCCAATTTGCCAATGCCAGGCACCACGTGGGAGAGAGGCTTCCCTGCCTTGTTTTATTGACTCAAGGGTGCCACGTGGCACCCTCAGATTGGGCCACGTGGCACCCTACAAAATTTTTAATAAAAAGCTTTTTAAATTAAATTTAAAAATCCAAAAAATGGAAATATTTACAAAAAAAATCTGATATTTTTTTACAATCTAAATAAATTTTTGGCTCTTTTTAAAAATCAAAATTACATTCTTTAAAAAATATATTTATTTATTTGTTTAATTATGGTTCATAAAATAAATTTTAAAATTGAAATTAATTTTGAAAATGATATTTCAAAAAATAAAATCCAATTCAATAATTATAGGTGTATTATTAAATTTCACATTTAAATTTATTTT